>AYEL01063791.1:0-63106 GCA_000484575.1 Olivierus martensii
ACTATGGCAGCATAAGTAAGAATGGGTCTCACAACCATGGTATAAATCCAGAACAACAGCCCTGGCCTAAGACCCCATGTCTTACCCAAAATACCCCTGCAAGCCCAAAGAGCCCTACAGGCTTTCCCCACAACAAACTCAACGTGTGGCTTCCAGGTCAAACCCTTGTCAAATAAAACGCCAAGGTATTTGACCTGGCAGAGTAACACATAATCCATTAAAGTTTGCACTTAGCCTTATTCCACATGACCACCCTGCAGTTCCACACACAATTCCCAGAGATGCACAACTTCACAAAACACCTTTCCATGAAATGGTGCATCTGATTTGGTATGACTATTTTTTCAAGGTGAAAAAAGGATCATATCAGTTCAGTGGAGAATCTTCTACACTGTTGGTTGTGGTACATCCAACTCTTGACTAACTAGCTTCCTGGTTGATGATTTCAGGCTTCTGGTAATTACATCCTCTACCTGTTGCACAGTCTCAGCTGACACCCTCAGCCTACCAGAATATTTCTCATCCTGCATACTAACCTGCGCTCTTGAATTTCTGAATCAGTAGTCTGAATTAGCCCTTGTGGGAGCAGGTTTATAGAATTTGCATTCAAAGTCCCCTTGAATCTCCTGGTATGTACCTCCCCTCAAATGCACACAAACCACAGCTATTCTTTCCTCCGTGGATAGCATCTTTCCAATCACCTATAAACAAAAAAAACACAATCAGCAGTTTTCTTCAAAATGGATTGAAACTTTACCCTGTATATCAGAATAAGTAATTGATGAAATGATATAAATTAGAAATCTTTCTAAAAAAAAGCGAGTTATTTAGAATATAAAAAAATTTCTTATAATTTAATATTAGATTTTAGAATTGCTTGAGACATTCAGAATTGGGAATCTCTCTCAAGAAGATAGAAAATCATCATCTAATGATATTTATGCAAATGAACCAAATAGACATCCTGCTTTAAAAGTATGCAGCAATAAACCATTTAATGCAGAAACTCCATTAGAGTTATTAACTGAAAGATTCATCACACCAAGGTATTTTAATTTATATTTGTTTTTCTATTTAATTTAATATATACTAATATGAATTTTAATCTTAAACTTTCTAGAAAAACAATATTTAGTAAATAAAACATTTTCTTTTGATTTTATTAATATTTAACTTCAAAGCAGAATTTATTTATATATTTAATATATTTCTATACATCATTTAAATTATAAATTGATTATTTTTTTTAGTTATTAAATTGAGGCCTTTCTTAGTCTGTGTAAAATTTATGTCACTGACAGGGCCGCCGAGAGGGGGTGACATCCATGACTTTTGTCATGGGCCCAGCATTGAAGAGGGCCCGACCGTCGGGCCTGAAGTGTCACATAATGTGTCCAATAGTTCGCTGGCTGTCGACAGAGCACCTAAAGCAGTCGTACCAAAATAAACCTTTTATATATAACATAGTGTAATGTATGGAGAATTTTTGAATTTATTTTTTGCCTTTTATAAATAAATGCTTAATGTTTTAAATGGTTTTTTTTATTAAACCAAAGTGATCTACTTTTTTAAGTGGGGCCTGGACCACAGACTTGTCACAGGCCCGAAAATTTGTCTGCGGGATATTTTTTCCAAAATATATTTCTTTTATGCTATTTGTATCAAGAATTTCTCTAGCCAATATAGAGAATATTCAGGAATTATCTAAAGAATTTTCCAATATAAGCAGATATCTGTAGGGCATCCCAAAAGTCAGGATTCATAATGAATTCCTTCATTTTCTTTTTTTTTCCAAGTAGATGAAGGGGACTCTAAGGTGGAATGTATCAAGATCATTCTGCTGGTTAGTGGCTGAAGTCAGTGAGAAATGATCAAGGACTTCAACAATTTACTATAGGGCATCCCAAAAGTCAGGAATCATAATGAATTCCTTCATTTTCTTTTTTTTTCCAAGTAGATGAAGGTGACTCTAAGGTGGAATGTATCAAGGTCATTCTGCTGGTTAGTGGCTGAAGTCAGTGAGAAATGATCAAGGACTTCAACAATTTACATCCTGACAAGCAACCATTCACCTAAGGCTGTGTGAGCAAACTTGTGAATAAATTCCAAGAAGCATGTTTGTCAGTAGATTGATCCAGCCATCATCAACTGAGTGATAATGGAATGGCAGCATCAACTGGATCTGTATATTAAGAATAACAGAAGTCATTTCAAACAGGTTCATAAAAAAACTCCCTATGATTCCAGATTTATGCTTTAAAAGTTGATTAAAGTGCACTATTTTAATATTGAGAAATATAATTAATACTAATACCATCATCTGTTCTGGTTTTTTATGCCACCTGAAAACCTAATACATATAAGGTTTTCAGGTGGCATAAAAAAAATCATATATGTAAATAACCATATAAAACCATAAAAAAAAACATTATATATATATAATTTGGGTACTTGGATGAAATGAAGAAGTATACTTGCTTGGATAATCCTGACAATCTCTTGGAGTGATTAGTCAAAATAATGGACAGAATTCACATAATCAAATTCAATCAGAAAAAAATCTAACATATGGGACTGGAATTGAATCAGAAACTTCTAAATTGTAATTTAACACTAACATATGGCAATCCAACAGACAAATATTAATGTTCACTTTTCTATGAATGTTATAAAATGGCATTTTCATTAAACTCAAATGCTTTTGTTTTATTTTTTTGTTTTTTGATGAAATATGTAATACCATTTTATGTCATTTGCTTTTGATTAATGCTTGTACAGAATTATTGTAGTTACTGTTTTTTGTTACTTGATTTATGGGTACATAGAAGTCAGCTTCTTTCATAATCCAAGCATCAAGAAAGTGAACAGTTTTAAAAATCATTGCTCTCATTGCAAACAGCATAGTTATTACTATTAACTTTATATATCATTTGCTTTTGATTAATGCTTGTACAGAATTACTGTAGTTACTGTTTTTTGTTACTTGATTTATGGGTATATAGAAGTCAGCTTCTTTCATAATCCAAGCATCAAGAAAGTGCACAGTTTTAAAAATCATTGCTCTCATTGCAAACAGCATAGTTATTACTATTTACTTTATCAGCAGGTTCTATAAAAACTTCCTATGATTCCAGATTTATGCTTTAAAAGTTGATTAAAGTGCACTATTTTAATATTGAGAGTCTGCGGCCCTGGTCACTGATATGGTTACATAAAATCAAATTTATGTAAATTATATAATAATTATGATGATAATATATGCTGTGTGCAGGATTAACTCACATAAACTTCTTTGAAACAGAAAGAACAGATTGAAATAAGAAATATTTATTATTAATACTTAAGTTTTTAGGGAAGTATTTGAAATTAACTAAAAATACCCTAAAAAAGACATTTTTAAACACATTTTTGAAAAATAATTGTTTTCATTAACATTACCCCATGCTTGAAATAAAACTTGGAAAATTAAATTGAGTCAAAAACATTAATTATATAATTTTCTTAGATTAGCAGAAAATTATTTTTAGTTTTTTCTTAGGAAATAATCTATATTATCTATTTTATGCTATTATTAGAAATTTATGAACAAATGTAATTAATATTTTTAATTTAGAATTTAATTTTACAACTTTTATTCTTAGCCTGGAGTGATAATAGCAAAAAATTGTGATAGTTATTTAGCAAAATATAATATGTTGAAAAAAATATTTATTTTAGTGTTTTTAATTATAACTTTTTTGGATGCATTTCTAGATCAGTGTTTTTAAATCATTTCTTCTTATTTGATCTCTTGCATATTTCCACTTTCTATTTACATTTTGAGATATATAATAATTACTCATATTTTAATACAATCATATATTCAATATATATGTATATAAAATTGCTATAAAAATATAATAGTTATTGTAACATATGCAAGCCTATATTCCAATCAATCAATATATCATTATTAATATCCATATTTCTCTAGTGTCATTGATTGATTATAAATTATGAATTTATTGATTGATCATTATTTCTAACTTTTTGATTTTAGTATTGATGTCTGAATATTTATTTTCCTATCTTTCATGATCATATATATTAGGAAGGCATTAATTTATATAAAATACATACAATTAACTATTGAATAAAGAAGATTTTTAGCTAGTTTCTTTTGATATAAAGAAACTAGCTAAAAACTCATATTGAAATCTATTATAATATAATATTAGCAGTAGAGGTCTGCTAGATAATCATTATAACTTACATAAAAAATTGTAATTGTCAACATAAATTGTAATTGTTTGAAAAATAAGTAAAAAAAATAAAGAAAAAGATTAGAATGAACATAATATATGGAACAAAATGGAATGAAACAACAAATTAACAAAATGAGTACACTATTGCAGTTATTAGTGATATCTAATATATTTTTAATGATATAATTTGTACCAATAATTGAAAATGAAGAACCACTTCACAGATATCAATAGATTCTATCAGTGTAGCATTATCATCTTTAATATTATAAAAAATATATATCTTTTGCCAAGGATAAGTGCATTATATCCTAATCATTAAATTAAAAATATTTTATTGATATTTAATATATATAATATATATTTATATACATATAATAAGTATATATATATATAAAAAACGTAAAAGATAAATACAGCAGGCATGAACAAACAGATATAATATATATTTATATACAGGATGGAAGAATATATATATATTTATATACAGTATATATATATTTATATACAGGATGGAAGAATAGTCTGTACTCCTCTAAATAAATTGATAAATATCATAGATTTCAAAAATCTATTAATGCCAATAAATAGGAAGACATGAGTGGGTTATCCGATAGTGACCTTCAAATGAGCTGATTATGCAAATAAGGACAGTTGCAAATCCTATATCATAAATCTTAACAGATAAGGAAAAATTTCCAATTAGTTAAACTTGTTCAGCATTTAATTCTAAACGCATTGAAAAAACTTCATCAAATGAATAAAAAATGAAACAAAAACATTTTTACATGGAAAGGATTGACATTTATTTCTGACATGTAACAAACCAACACCAAAACATAACATCCCAAATCAATAAATTGATAATAAGTCTAATCAACAAGCAAAAACTAATCAAGAATGTGCTCAAAATGTCTTCCAACAGCACTCAAGTACAATTGAGCACGATGTTGGATGGAGTTCCTTTCAGCCTTGAGTGTCAGTAGAAATCTCTTCACAAACAGTAATGATGCAATCTTGAAGATTCTTTACTGTTATTATGCAAGAATGAAAGTTATTGTGGCCTTATTAATTGCTGCTTGTGGGCAAACTGATCTTAGTCATTTCAAGGAATTGATGTATGATAGATGTAAGTGTTTCATTTTTGGAAGAACTATTCATCTGATTTTGATGTTTTTTGTAAAATGTTCAGAATTGAATGCTGAACAAGTGTGTAATTGGAAATTTTTCCTATTTGTTATGGTTTATGATATAAGATTTGCAACTAGACAGTTGCATAATCATTTGCATAATCAGCTCATTTGAAGGTCACCATCAAATAGCCCATCCATGACTTCCTATTTGTTAGCATTAACAGATTTTTGAAATCTATGACAGTTATCAAATTATTTGGAGGGATACAGACTTTTCTTTCACCCTGTATATTATTTTGCTTTATATATACTGTAATAATTAGCTAGATCAAAAAATGGCTTATAGATATTGTTAATTTCACTTAATAATAATATTACTATTCTTGTTTCATTATGTTTTTGCATTGCAAAATGATTTTTATTATATAGTAAATTTTTCAGATATGTGCAATTTATATTGACAGCTGAAGTTTTACATATAGTCATTGGCAGTTGTTCAGCACAATTTCAGAATTGATTCTGTTTTTAAAGTAATCAACATTTGTTTAATATTGTGTTACATGTTTTATTTCAACATATAAATAATCTATAAAATACCGTAATTGTTACAATACTACACTATAGCACAGTAATTTGTTTACTTTTGAAATTATAGTGATCAGATATATTTATCAGTACAAATATATATTTTTCCTCTTTATTTCTGCAGAATAAATATTATGAAAATTATTAATTTATATAATTTATTTTTCCTGAAAAATGTATGTATTCAAAAGAAGCTTAAATCAATAATAAAGAAAAAGCTTAAGAATTGATATACAGTCTATTCTTGTTATTCGCAGATTCTATATTTGCATATTCGACTATTCGCGAAAATTTATTTGCAACCACAAAATCGATTTTCACAGAGCTATCGTGCTTATTTGTGGATTCCTGCTAATCGATGAAAATACTGTTACCAATGTGAACTTTTTCTCACTCTCTAATAAAAGAAATTGTTACCAAATGTAGTTTCTTTATTGTTCTGCCGGAAAAGTCTTATTACCTATCCTTGCTCATTCCACAGACCACAGGTAGTCCAAAAGTCTGTTCATATCATCCAAGGTCCCACAGAAAAATGTGACCCTATGATTGAACAGAGCCTCAAATTTACTTCCTGTGCATTTGCTCCTTATGCCAAGATTTTAAATCTGAAGCAAAAAGTGATGCAGACAAAGCTGATGCAATTTTTAAACATAGTTCAGAAAGACAATGTGTCAGCTGCCACATCAAAAATAAGATTTTATTTACTATAGCTAGTGTTTTAATAAACTTAAGATTACCATAATTATAATACTGTATATAGTACTATATGCTACATATACTGTAATTATTTGTAAGTGCTGCAATACACATTATATTTTAATATCTTTAAACAAAAAAACACACACAAAGCCAGGATGAAAATGTTGGAAAGAAAGGTTTGCAGGAACCTAACTCTATATTTCCCATAGGCACAATGGTATTCATTGAAGAATTTACAGAATATAACTACCATGAACAGACTGTATTTCATAATTTTAAATATATTTTCTTTTAAAAACTCTATTATGAAACAGCTTTCAAGGTAAGATTAAAATTTATTTATCACTAAATATATTGTGTATCTAGTGATAAATTTTATTTCAGCCTTGAAAGTGCTTCAGAATAATAATGATTTTTTTAAATTCTGTTGGAGAATAAATTATGTCAATGTTCATAATTTTCTTCTTTTCAAATGAAACATGCATTTATTGTGCCTTTTGATGTAAATTTTTTAAATTAAAATTTAGTTTGTTTTATATTTCTTCTTAATATTAATTTTAATAGTTTATTATTTCTATATTAATAGTATTGGTAATTCTCATATTCTGCTAAATTATCTGTAAAGAAGTCTTGAATTCTTATTGTTTGTTTAGAAGTTTGCATTAAACATGTTTCTTACAATATTTTGTATTTGAGAATTTTTCTCTTATCTAATATATACTCAATATCATAAAATGTTTCATACATGGATGATAAATATACCTGGAACCCCAGTACTGGTATCCAGAGTTCTGCACAATCTTTTAACTGAATCCCCAGTCAAAAGGTATAGTCCCTGTAAGATCTAGTTTAATGCAATTTCTTAATAATTTCTTATTAGTTTAGTTTTTAATATTTTAAACTTCGTTTAGTAATTTTATAACATTCACTCAAGGTAAATTTGAAACTGCAGTAATAATATATGTTATCTTAAGATGTTCTATATCAAAATTAATATAGAAATACAGATATGAAATTTAATGATTAAATTAAAAATTTGAAATTGACTTTTATGCCGTTTCTTCTATAAAAAGATTTTTCAATTATGCATTTTTATTTTTCTTTAGAAATTTTTAAATATAAATAATTTTATTTTTCAGTTCACTTTTCTATGTACGTAATCATCTACCTGTACCACAAATAAATATAAATGATTATAAATTAGAAATCTGTTTAATTGATGGAAAGAAAATAAGTTTTTCAATGGCAGATCTGAAATCAAAATTTCGAAAATATACTATTACTGCTACAATTCAATGTGCTGGAAACAGAAGATCAGAACTTAATCAAGTATGTTTTTTAAATAATTTTCTAATAATTTTGAGTTAATTTTTTATGTAGCACATTTTCTCAAAAAAATTTTTATTGAATGATTATTTTTAAACAAAATAAATAAATAACACAGGCCTGCAAAATTGAAAGTCATAAAAACTTTTTAAAAAAATGTATGCTGGTTTTATAGGAATTTGATATTCTAAATGCAAAATTGACTTCAGATTTGTTCCATTGTATAAATTTTTTAACAACTTTAATATTTTTATATTGTAATATGTGACTGAATGAAATTAGTAATGAAACATGAAACCTATTTTGTGGCCAATTCTGAATATATTTATTTACAAAAACAATAAAACTTTGTTATTTAGATTTTAACCTTAGTCAGCAAAAGTTGATCACAAATTCCCCACAAATGTAATTAAAGTTATCTGGACAGTTAACATATCTATGGCCAGCCATGATTCACAACTTAATACAATACTCAGATTACAAAATGTCTTGAATTTAATAAATTCTAAAAAGAGTAAGAAAGGGATTAGTCTTTTAATAGACTTTCAAACACTTCAATTTATTAATATAAAATACTAAAGTCAGTTCAAAATTATTGAAAGAAATCATATTGGACAATTAGAATCTACACTTAAACAAATTTGAGTAACAACCAGTGGTGAGCTATGAAAATTTTAACAAAGGGCTCACACATTATCTTATAAAAACAAAATATCAAGTTCTAATTATTTTACTTTTTACAAAAACAGAAAATATAAATAAATGTGTATGCACAAGAAAACATTTTAAAATAAAAAATATCACAGAAATTACATAAAGTAAATTTAATTATGCAATACAATTTGTCAGAAGTTGCCACACATTATTTTCTTCTTTCATGTCAGTCAATTTTCTAGGAGATGTACATTCATATACACAAATATGAGGGGAAAAAAGATTAATGTAAGTCAAAGTATGATTATAACACTCGATATTGTGGGATCACGGTCATCAATTAATAAAAAGGAAGAGTTTAACTACCGAGCGGAGACAGTTAAGTCAGGATGTATTTGTCGCGTTCTCACCAAATATGTGTTTTTAGTTATTTGAACCAAAAAAGAACTTAAATTTAACTGTGTGGTAAGTGGCCCTCGGAATCTAAAGCATTGGAAATTCATCGGAATGAAAATACAAGTTTATGAATATAACAATAAATTTAATATATTAAGTAATAAGGTTTTACATAAATTAAAAATGACCTAAGGAATATATAACAAGCAAAAAGAAGGCAAAAGTTAACTTAGCAAAACTAAAGAATTCCAAATAAAACAAGAATATCAAAACAAGGGGGAACTCTACTTCTGACCCATAAACATACTCTTCTCTTCCTTTCTTTCTTCTCTTAAAAATATTAGTAGCATAGGAGAATTGTAGAGTGACTCAGTAAGTGAAAGAAGAGAGCCCACTAGCTTCTTCTGTTTATATGGAGGTTATGGCCCCTGCCTTATCCTCCAAGATGTAGGAAGCTCTGAGTTCCAAGCTTGGCTGTCTCTCTCTTTTTATCCTTGGTCCACCCATTCACATCAGGAGAGAGAGGTTTGAACTCACTTCTGACCTTATTTGGTCAAGTTGTACCTCCCGCCTTATCCTCCAAGATGTAGGAAGCTCCGAGTTCCAAGCTTGGCTGTCTCTCTCTTTTTATCCTTGGTCCACCCAATCACATCAGGAGAGAGAGGTTTGAACTCACTTCTGACCTTATTTGGTCAAGTTGTACCTCCTCTCTTCCACTGGATTGGCAAGTGAATCTTACTGACAGGATATTTTTACAATAGTATTTTTCTTCAGGTCTCTAGACTTGGACCTTGCAGCTGTCTTTACTTTGATCATTGTTTATTCTCCCAAAGCATTATTTATGATTTGATTGACAAGTTATAAATTCTTCTCTCCCCCCTCCTACTTAAAAGGTCATTTAAGGTTAAACTTTCTCCAATTGAATTCATTAGTTTACTATGTAATAAAAAATCTATAGAGGTGAAACTTTTGTTTAATATTTTCACAGTAATATACTGTATTTGTTCTTATATAGCCCAAATTCTTAAATTCACCATGATTATCAGTGTTTTGCAGGAATAGGATGAATTAAAGCATAATTTCCAAAAACTATTTTATTATTTCAACTTAAAAAATATATAATCTCTTAAAAATTTAACACTAATATACATAAATTTTCAAAATTTACAAAACATAAATCAATATATAATTTTCTTTACTAATTTTTGACAAAATTTCTTTTTACACTTTTACAAATAATTTTCTGCATTTTTTAAGATGCATTTCGACCTCAAAAGAATATTTTACTAATGAAATATGGATTGGGGTTTGATTTTTATTTTCAAACACATCATCAATGTTTTAATTTTTAATAAAACAATAAGAATAAAAAGTAAATGACTTGATTTGACATGATTTTCTTTTTTCTATTTTGAAATGAGAAAAAGTAATCATTTTGTTTAAACAAATTATAAGAGAAGTGGCATTTTAAATTGTATAAAAATGCTTCTTAGTCTGCAAAAATTAGTTTTAAAATATTAAAATATTAAGAAAATAATTTTTATAAATATTAATTAGAATTTTAAATCATTTTTAAATGTAAACTGTAAAATGAAAAATTCAAATGATCCAGCAGAAAATAAATTGTAAATATACAGAGAGATTAATGCAACAACATAGTATTACAAGATAGTGAAAGAATCTAATCATATAATCAATATTTGTGTCTGAAGTTTGCCTCTTATTTTTTTAAAGTTGAGCTTTTTAATATATTCAAAGATTCTTGATACATTCTACTTTATTCTTATAAAGTAAAATGCATCAAGACTTATCTTGAATTTTGACATATTTAAATTTAAGACTAGTTCATATAATTAACAAAAACTTAAAAAAATTATAAAAAAATTTGACTTAAAAATTAATCTCACCATGATTTTACAAAAAAAATGTAAACACTAGGAATACAAATTATTCATTTAATTCCATTCCATAGCAATAGTTCAAATATTATTATTTCTAAATATTTATTTTGAAATACAAAATATTAAGAATTATCTTATTATTTCTTAATCTCCTCTTATAAATATTTATAATACAGAACAATAAATATAAAAAAATAATATTTTATTGTATTCATATATATTTTGTCTGATATTAATTAATAACAGATAAATTTCTTATTGAGTAAATAGTAAAAAATAAAAGTTGATATAAATACTGGCTCTTCTATTATCATAAAGCATAAAATAAAATAATTTATTTAATCTTAATTAAGTTATAATTACTATATTATTTTTAAAGCAGCCAAACATACAAAGCAAATTTCATGCAATAATTATAAATTTTGTTAAGTTATAGTTGATGCAAAAACATGCATGTTCAAGCAGTAACTGTAGGTGAAACAAAAGATATTTGCCTAATTTCTTTTCTCTGTTTTAAAATCACAGCTTCTTTTCCCTCAACTCCAGCTCTGAACTGAGCATTTTCTGACTGTAAACGTTTGACATGATTTTCTTTTTTCTATGTTGAAATAAAAAAAAGTAATCATTTTGTTTAAGAAATTATATTTTTAAATCATAATTAAAGTATTTAAGTACTTTAATTTTTTCATATTGATGATAATTATTTCTGAGAACATCTTCATAATTAATTCTATCAAGTATATTAAAAAGAGAATCACATTATCAGAAATATACTTTTTAAATTAATATTAAACATTGTTAATTACAGTATAGTTTTAATAATGAACCTCATTATACTTAAGAATTAAGGCATTCTTGATGATAAATAACTTTTATTGTGTTTTAAAAAACAATAGTATTACAAATCTGGAACTTCATTTTCCATTTATTTTTACTATAGAAAAAATTGGTTGTTTATACAGTCAAATGATATTATAGAATTCAATCTGAAAAATTTGTACTTAATACTGCATCTTAATATTTTTCATCCAAACTTTTCTTGGGATTAATGATATTTGATATATATGTATTCTTAATATATATTCAATATTAATGTCAAGATAGTCAACTGTTTAAATTTTTTTCATTTTAAATTATAATAACTGCCTTTTTATTTAAAAGAAAAAAATTAAACTATTTTCATTTCTTAATATATCAGTTGAAGTATATTAAGAAATGAATCTTAGCACTACTCAACAGTAGTGAGAAATTCAGATGAAATTCCATATACTTTTTGATGGACTGGTTGGTTTTGCTATTTTAAAGTCATTCTATGATCTTATTATGTTAACTGATTCAATAACTAGTAAAATAATATCAGTGAAGCAAATATAGAATGGATAATCAGATTTTTTTTGGTTAACATTGTGAAAATACAGTAGAAGCATCTTATTAGAATCACTTTGGGACCGATCTATTTTGATAACAATAACCGAAACACGTCAAAAAAGTATAATTTTCAATTTTTTTATTATATAGTATTGTGGGGGTCCGGGGGTCTTATCGACGAAATTTTGGCCGAAAATCTTGAGTGACGTGGGTAAGCGACGCGTCAGGGATCCAGAAGTGAAGCGAGACATGCAGCAAGATAGATTTGTTCATTCAACAAGTTCATTCTGGCTGATTCTATTGAAGACAATATCAAAAATTAAATTTAGAGTTATATTAATTTGCAATAAAAAATATTTAAAAACTGAATGGTATTAGTAAAAAATTGTAGATATAAACTTCTAATCAAATTCAGAGTGAAAAAAATACCAATATTCAACTAGAGCAGTGAAAGTAAAATTAAAACAAACAGTTCCAGAGAAACTAGAATTGTGCCTTTCAACTTTCCTTCCACTGCTTTAAAAGGTGTATCTATTAAATACAGTAGAAGCTGCTTATTAGAATCACTTTGGGACCGATCTATTTTGATAACAATAACTGCAAAAAAGCATAATTTTTGATTTTGTTATTATTATATAGTATATACTGTACTTTGCTGTTATATGCAGTGTAATTTCGATTCATTGTTTCACCGGGACTCCCAGAAAACTATGGATACGAGAAAATGATAGATGTGGGGATATAAAAAAAAAAAAAAAATGAAAATTACATTAAAAAGATAATGCTAATAATAATATTAAAAAAAAAAAAAAATGAAAATTAGATAAAAAGATAATGCTAATAATAATACAAAGCTCTATAACTGATGGACAAACACTTATTGAACTTTATACTGTATATTATGTAATCAGTTAAGCGAAAAACTGAAGTGAAATGATTTACGCTTAAGCTGTTGCCAATTCCAGTTTACGGAAAATCACAAAGAACTAGAGCAGTGTTTTTCAACCTTTTTCATTGAGTGGCACCCCTGATTGATAAATAAAAAATTGTGACACCCTTGACCAATGGTGGATCTAGAATCTGAATAAGGGGGCTAATGTGCCAGATGAATTTTTTGTGAAAATGAATATTACATGCAATGCTGGGGTGGGGTCCAGGGAGGGAGTCCCCTCCCCGGGGAAGAAAAATTTTAAAAATTGACAGTTTGAAGTAACATTTTAATGCAAAAAAAGCGTTTCTACGTGTTCAAAATCAAAATTTAAGTCCATTGAATTTTGTCAAAATACTTGTAAAATAATAGTCTCGCTATTGTTTTTTAAATCTAGTTTTATTATCAAATATATCAAATTACACAAAGATTATTCTAATTACTATGTTTTTAAATGAAACATCAAATCGAAAATAATGATAAATTCTCTATTGCGATCCGTTTTACATTGTATCACTTATCGTTAATCCTAACTGAAAATCGTCAATCATTGAATTTAGCCTTGAAAGTTCTTTCTTTGAAAAGGGTATGAGTAAATTTCCAAATTTTGCAATACCCCAATTGTGGCGCCGTGGCACCCTAAGGTGCTGCGGCACCCTGGTTGAAAAACACTGAACTAGAGCAATGCAATAGTAAGAAAATTCTTATATCAAAAATAATTTTTAATTTTTTTTCAATAAAGGGAATTATAAAGTCGCTAAATCTCTATATCAGCAATTTTAAACTATATATTTTGTCATCAAAAAAAAAACAAAACATTGCCAGATCTGGCAATAGTAAGGCCACATCATTCATAAGAGCAAGAAATGCGGTAAAACCACCTAATGGCACTGCAAAGTTTTGAAAAGCAGTCATATTTATCTGTGTGAATTTTATTAAATCAAAACTTACATTGTTTAATAATAATTAATTAAAAATTTAAAAAATGTACACAAATCATATCTTTCCATTTAAGTTGAATCTGCATTTTTAAAATGGTGGACAAGTGTTTATCTTTAGATTTTCTCATTTTTTGACTAAATTTCATTGAAAACGAAGCAATAAATGAACAATTAACAAATAATATTGCTTATTTTAATAGATTTAACCAATATTTTAGTATTATCTGCGATATTTTTTTATTTTAAATGCGGTATTTTATAGTGGTGTATCGATTCTGATGATGACAACCGAATTTCTGATTACTATAAGTGGATGGTATTTTATAGTAGTTTATCGATTCTGATGACAATAACCGAAATTCTGATTACTGTGAGCGAGTTTTCATAATGCATTTTAATATGGATGATTCGGGACTGTAGATTTTTGATAACAATATCCGTGATTACAATAAGCAGCTTCTACTGTAACTGGATTACTTGCAAGTAACTAACAAAGCCAAAATAAGATGGAAAGGGGAAGATCATTAAGCTTGAACATTTTATTGATCAAGAATATTTTTGGTATGCTGAACTGGCTAAGTTCATGCAGGCACATCATTGTTAATAGAAGTATGTATCTTGTATTGTTGAAATTATTCTCCAAAAATCGAAAAAGCTTGAATCAGTAAATCAAAAGTGAAGGCATTGTTTATTTTTTCCTGACACAAAGATATAATCTGGGCTAAGCAGTTCCTGATGGTCTTGTGGATGGTTGCATGGGATCATTAGGAATTCTTGATGGTCTGCATCCATCATAGATCTATAGATGGTCTCATGGAGTATTGTCCTGGATGGATTCTTCAATAGGACAATGCTCCAATATAAAAGATGTTTTCTATAAAACAATTTTTGGCAAAATCACATATAGTGCTGGATAACAAAAACTGTCCTCTAATTATTCCCCAGATTTAGTCCTCTCTAACTTTTTGATCTCGGGGAATAAAAAAAAATGTTTATTAAAGGGGACCCATTTTAAGTCTGTAGAAGTGGTCAAAGTAAAAACAGTGGAGTTGTTTAAAACCCTGACAAAAATGAACTTGCATCATTGTTTTGAACAGTGGAAGAAACAAATTCAGTGATATGTAGACAGGGAAACGGAGTGTATTGAAGCAGATAAAAGTTAAAATACACAATATATGCAATAGTTTAATTGTGGGGACCCGAGGTCGGCCCGCTGGAAAGTATCACTCCTCACTCGATCGTAAATTGACGAAATTGACAAATTTATAGGTAACATCGGGTGAGAGGGTCTCTGTTCCAGCCGGGTCCGAACTCCTCCGGTTTCCACCATCTCACCGGTGCCAGAACCGAATCTGGGAAAGCCAGTGTGTGTGCAAGCACCCTTAGTCTATTAAATAGAGATTCTGTTATATTTACTTATACCTTTTCATTTTTTCCCCTGGTACCGGTGCCAGAACCGGATCCGGGAAAGCCAGTGTGTGTGCAAGCGCCCTTAGTCTATTAAATAGAGATTCTGTTATATTTACTTATACCTTTTCATTTTTTCCCAAATTTCTTATCACAAAACAGAATGCAAAAAACTATACAGAGATTTTTCAGAAGGCATTATTTTAAAAATTACTTTCAGGTTAAAATCAAAAATGACAAGTAGGTATCCATAAAAAATTGAAATATTTTAGGTTATATAACAACATGTCCTTATTATTATTAATTTTTTTAATTAAAAAGATAAGTAAAGCTATATTATTATATTTAATACTCTTCATTCTTGGAAATTCTTTTTCTTATAGTATGTGTTATAGTTTATATCAGTGTTATTCAAGCTGTGTTCCACAGAACCCTGGGGTTCCAAAAATGTCCTAAAGGGTTCCACAAACATTCATAAAATATTCATCAAAATGATGAAAATAATAAAAATAAAAAATAAGGCATTCTGAATTGACCGAATGAACCCACGGCGTCTGTAGCTATGCACTGGCTGCTACATTGATGCATCACTAGTAGTGCAAGCGGGGGTGTGGGGAAGCAGAACACTGCTCGAGTGTCATTGATGTGCATGTTCATTCGACAACCAGTGACATATGAATGCCAGTATTTGTGCCGCCTGCGAATAGTGGACATTTCAACCTGCTTACCATAATTAAAGTGTGTGTAAATTGTACTTTTATAATTTTTATATTGTTTCTCACAAAACTAAGTATAAATAATTAGTTTTGTGCAAAATAAAGCAAGCTCATTCCAATCATTAAAACTGAAAATTTTATTTATACATATTAACTTTATATTTTGTATATTTTTTAACTATTATTATAATATAATAAAAGAATACTAAAACGTTTTTCTTTATATGTACCACTTAGACTATGAATATTCTATTGTTTATGATCCTGGGTTCTGTGAAATAATTTTATACTCATAAGGGTTCCTTAAATTGACAAAGTTTGAAGACCACTGGTTATAACAACAACATAGCTTAGCATTACTGAAAGTAAAATAATTTTACACAAGCCAAATGGACAAGAAAAATTCTTTACAGAATGTCTTCTACCAAAGGTAAGCTTTCTTTCTCTTCCTTCCCTCTCAAATTCTGATTATATTCCTTTCTTCCTTTTAGACTAAAATAGATTAAACTATTAAATATAGCTTTATTCTCCATCTTATATCTGTGATATGATTCCATTTGTTCAACAGGCTTAATGATTTTCATTTGGATCTCTTATTATATGTTATATTTCTTCATGTTACATCATAAAACATATACAAACTTGGAGTTAAAATTAATACTGGAAAATTTACAATAGTTTAACAATATATTGCAACTTTGCTAATGAGAAATAGCTATAGCTGTTTTTATAGTTGCTATTCATTAGCTGAGTTAGACTATTTGTGTAAAATTGATAGACTATTCATTGGGAATTATCATTCCCAATAAATTTTCATTTAAAAAATTTCTAAATTATCTGAAATTTGTTATTATTTGCAGCTTTGGAATATTAAAAAAAGTCAAAATCATGATCAAATAATAAATTATCTAATTAAGCTAAAAAAAGATCTAAAGTATTCTCAGTACATTTGGTATTACAGAAAACTTAAAAATTAATCTGAAATTTTCTCTCATCTTGCAATATTAAAAATTAATATTTATATAATGAAAAATACTCTCTCTTTTTATTTTCCAAATTTTTCTAAATAATTTTTTTACATAACTATAAAAATGAATAATGTACTTATTCTTAGGTTTTGCTGTATAAAAAAATTAAATACACAGGTATATCATGTTGAAGGTTATGGACTCTTTCAAATTTGCATTAAACTGTTAATAAAAAATTTGTAAGATAAAAACTAAAATTTCATTAATATAATTAACACAAAAATATGATGAAATTCTCAATATAATATAGCAGACTATGATTATTATCTGAAAAGACATCCCTCATTTTATGAAGATGGAAAAGAGTATACTCTTATAAACTATTTTCCTACATAAAATTCATTAAACAGATTCCTATTCATTTCAAAATAAAAATTTGACTAATTCTTAGGTTTTAGAAAATCATTGCAAAGTTTACTTATTGACTTTAAAACATTAAAAAAATATTAAAACAAACATAATATTGTATACTATAAAATACAATAGTTATGACATCCATCATTTAGTGTGATTTTTGAATTTAAGCTTAATGCTGCAATAAATATATAAATCATTGTGACTTTATTTAAAAATAATGAAATTTTCAACAAATATTGATCTTAAATTTATCATTAATAATTATCAGAATCAAAACTTTAAGAATTAACAATTAAATAATCAGAATCAAAATAATTATCAGAATTAAAACTTTAAGAATTTTAGATAAATTTAAGATCAATATTTGTTGAAAATTCATTATTAATAAAGTCACAATGATTTATATATTTATTGCAGCTTAAGGCTTAAATTCAAAAATCACACTAAATGATGGATTTCATGACCCAGGGGTGCGCAACCTTTTTTTTTGTAGGGGGCCGTATAGAAAAATTTATGGTGGGCCACGGGCCAAAACAAACCAGGGGTGCGCAACCTTTTTTTTTGTAGGGGGCCATATAGAAAAATTTATGGTGGGCCACGGGCCAATTTTTGTAGGGGGCTGTATAGAAAAATTTATGGTGGGCCACGGGCCAAAGGGCCATATAGAAAAATTTATGGTGGGCCACAGGCCAAAACAAAAACAAATTGTATAGAAAAATTTATGGTGGGCCACAGGCCAAAACAAAAACAATTGATATAGAATTTTTTTAAAAAAGAGAAGGTACAGATATGTAAGTATACATAGCGTTACTTAAAAAAAAAGAAGGTACAAATAGATAAGTATGTAAGGTCCTGGACTGTGGGGCTGGTGCAATTTGAAATTCGTCGAAAAATAACTTTTTGGAGAAAACTTTACTTACCTGTGGATGAGGTGTGGATGCGCGCCGCCATGATTGATGTTTTGTTGTACTGCCGGCTGTTTAGTTTTACTAATTTTTTCTGTAAATTTTATGAGGTGAAGGATGTGATTAATTATAACATTAATAATTTGTTAATTGATAAACAATATTTTATTGATTATTGGAAGATTAATAATTTTAATGGTTATGCTATGTTAAAAAGAAAAAATGTAAATTTGTTCTACTTTAAAATTCTGTCAGTAGAAGGCACTTTTGGTCTCGCCTTGTTATGTGTTCGTTTCGTCGTTTGTGATGTTAGTGACCTATTATTGATGTACGTTGGTATCAACTTGGAACTACAGGACGTTCTTGTTGAAGTAAGCTGCTTCAAGGTTGAAGATATAGGCACTAAACTTATTATACAGGCGAGACAGGTTGAATTTTTATTGTAAGTAAAAATTAAGTTTTCTAATAAAGTAAAATTTAAATGGAGCACTGGTCGAAATCAATTCTGCGATGGCTAGATGCCAATGAAATTGATATACATATCAAAATTAAATCAATTCGAAAGACCGGCGGGGAGGAAGCGCGGAGTCGATCTCGATGCGAAGTTTCGGGAGTAATTCCGAACTTCGCAAATACATAGCGTTGGTATTAGATATAATAAAATAATGTGGCCCATGGGCCAGAGGTTGCCCACCTCTATCATAAACTATTGTATTTTGAAGTCAATAAGTAAAATTGCAATAATTTTCTAAAACCTAAGAATTAGTCAAATTTTTATTTTGAAACAAATGGGAATCTGTTTAATGAATTTTATCAAGAAAAATAGTTTGTAAGGGTATACTCTTTTCTATCTTCATAAAATGAGGGATGTCTGTTCAGATAATAATCATAGTCTGCTATGTTATATTGATAGTATGCATTATTGCATTTATTTTTATAATTTTGATATATTAACAAATAAAATGATAACTTTTTGCAATAAAAGAATTTCATCAGATTTTTGTGTTAATTATATTAATGAAATTTTAGTTTTTATCTTACAAATTTTTATCTAACAGTTGAATGCAAATTTGAAAGAGTCCATAACCTTCATAAAACATGATATACCTGTTCATTTAACTTTTTATACAGCAAAACCTAAGAATTTATTCATTTTTATAATTATGAAAAATATTATTTAGAAAAATTTGGAAATAAAAAATAAAAAAGAGTATTTTTCATTATATAAATATCAAATTCTTAATATTGCAAGATAAGAGAAAATTTCAGATTAATTTTTAAGTTTTCTGTAATACCAAATGTACTTAGAATACTTTAGATCTTTTTTTAGCTTAATTAAGTAATTTATTATTTGATCACGATTTTGACTTTTTTTTAGAGAGAATTTTAAAAATTCAATATTATCTATTTAAAACACATTAACTATTGCTTTTATGATGATGATTATTTTATTAAAAATTTTTGCAAATCTCTGGAAGGTGAAATATATATCTCCAAGAAAATATAAATGAAAAGTGTATAAAATGAGAATTAGGTATATATATTCAAATAAATACATTATTTTGCTATTACATATCTTAAATGAAAATTTTACTCTCATACTATCGTTTTTTTCTCTTAACTTATTAGCTTATGTGTTTAATCTAAATTCATAAAATTAAATAACTTAGCCAAACAAATTTATATAACATAACATGCAAAAAATCTCATATTCTGTTTTTGATGATTAGTGTAAATATTTTCAATATTTTAAATCATAATTTATTAAATATATTTTAGAAAAATTATAAATATATCTTACCTCACATCTGGATCCCAGTTCTAAAGGAAAAAAATTTATTTATATTAGTAATTAAAAATTAAATATAAATAATTATAAATTTTTATTGCTAATTTTTTATTTAGGTATCCTTTGTTATAAGCAATTTCCCTTCATGCCTTTGTTATAATGTAATTTAAAAAAAATCAAGATAAAAACTAATCTCAATTGCCAGTTGGCTAGATCAGTGTTTCTCAACCTTTGGGTTGTGGCTCAATATTGGGTCTCATTAAATTTTTAAAGGGTTGCAAAGGAACTGGTAAAATACCGAAATAAAAATAAATAAATAAATAAATAGACAAAAAATGTCTTTTACATTAATTTTGAAAATTAATTATGAAGTTCTGAATGGTATTAATTTCTGGTACATTAATATCTTAAGTTAATTTTGTCATTTGAACATAACTTAAGTCTAAACACACATTTGTTCCACCCATCCTGGCATTCATCGGCATTTTCTCCTTCCCAGTTTTGCTAGTTTTGAACTAGTGCATAATTGTCAGTTGTCAGAACAGCAATAAGAACAACTTTGTATGTACATTACTGTTCTTATAAGTAGTCAGTGTATTCATTTAGTGTGTTAAAATTAGTAATTGTATTTTGCATTTCATTGAAGTGTATGTTTTTGTGTTGAAGTGTAAAATTACAGTGTATGTTTTAAATTTACAGTTCATGGTTACATTTCATTGTACGTGAGTAATACATTGCAGTCCATTATTAATCCAAGTATGTACGGTATCATGTTGATATACTAGCTTTTTTATTTTATATTATAAAATAAACAATTGGGTTGCAGTATTATTTCAAAAAAATAGGTTGGGTTGCGAGTCAAAAAGGTTGAGAATCACTGGGCTAGATAGCTATATGGAAATGTCCTCCACTTCCATTCTAGAGAATCTGGGTTTCACAACACCAGAATTTTTTGGGAAGGATTTGGGACCAACCAACTGACCCTCAGTTGGCAGCTGACTTACAGATGATTACACAGGTTTAAGTGATCTATACTGCTCCACAGACTACCTACTCTTGTTCTATCCTTTTTAACATCAAAGTTTTACATATTCCCAAAAAAATTCTATTATTTTCAATAAAACAAGTAACTGGATTTTTTAAACATATTAAAAATGTCATTAATATCATTAAAATGAGAATAATCTTAATAGGAAAAGCAGCATTAAAATTTCTAGAGATTCAAAACTCTCTAGCTTATTACAAAAAATTTTATAGGGAGAGGAAAAAATGATAGCTGTCAGTTTCCATTGAACATTTTCAACAGAGCTGAAAATCATCCATCCCAAACTCAGACCCTTTAAAAGAGCAAGAAAAGAATGATTTAGATTCACTGAATAAGTGATTCATCATCCAATTATTTATAATATTGTAGTAATTGAAAAAAATAAATGCATATCTTTTTAAATTTTAGATAATTTTCTATTTTGAAATGCATTCCTATTTTATCAATATAAAAAAATCAATTTACTTTACATGATTTCACTTAATGCAGTGCTTTATCAGCACCAATAAATTGAATAATGTCTTATATATAAATACAAGGAATACCTGTAAATATAAATAAGGCTTTTTAAAATTATAAGCTGTAATTTTAACTTAATAAATTAACACTATAAATTAACTATACTAAACCTATATAAGAAAAAATATTCTCAAAAACTAAATACAGCAGGGCCTGCCCTAGGGGCCAGAAATCCAGACATTTGTCCAGGGCAGCATTTTGGTTGTGAAGGGGACAAAATATAAGTTAAATACTTAATTAATTGAAATTTATATTTGCCGATTTTTTCTTTGACTAAAATTACCACACAATTTATATTTTGTAATTACTGTTTTTGTCTAAAAGCTAAAGAATATTTTCCATCCTTAATTCTGAAGAAAAGAACCATAAAAGAGCAACGTATTTAATTAAATAACAAAAAAGGCTAGGTACCTAAGTCATGCAACGTGTAGAACAGCATGCAGGATGCTATGTGAACTTGTTTGAAACAGGAATGGGAAGGAATATCATGCATCAACTTGTTTATTACCTCTAATTATAAAAGGGCAATTTTGTTATACAATTGCATTATTCTTGCTAATACATCGGTGATAATAACCATTGGTTTTTATTTAAAATAAAAGATAAGGCGCAGTGGGGTAAGTGCAAAGCAGTTTTGCAACGTTGGACTTTAAACGCAAGTATTTTAACCTATCATATAAATATTTAACGGGATCGGTAACAATCACATGGTGCAGTTATTAACGTTTAATTCATCCTTGTAAATTTTAATTTTGCTACAAAACTGTACAAAATGTCAGCTACTCTGCACTTACTCCAAAATGGGGCAAGAGCGTATGTACAACTTTAAAACTCTTTCAAGTTTAGTTATACAAGCTACTTGGCAAGAGCAGAATTAGGAACAAATCTGCTATAAAATGTTTTCTATTGCATTAAGATAGGTTGTTTCATTTTAGAGTTATCCTTTGTTAAAACAAACAAGAATTCATCTCTGAAATGTGAGAGGAAGTATAGTGAAATAAAACAAAAATATAAAGTGATGTATTTATATCACTTTATATTTTTGTTTTATTTCACTATACTTCCTCTCACATTATTTACTTTATATCACTTATTATTTTTTTTTTTCAAAGTAACAAAGTGCATATTTTGTTATTTAATATGATGAAAGGTTTTCATCAAATAAAAAATGGTTTATATGAAAATTTTAATTGATGTCTTTGCATTTATCAATCATCTCGACAACATTCACATTTCGTTTATTTCTTTTGAATAATCGCCCATTGATTTTTCTGACTTAGCTGCAAACGATGTTATATGCTAGAAAAAGTTAATAAACAAATTGTAGAATGCGAAAAAATAAAATTGAACGTGTTATGAGGCTAGAGCAGCCTAATAGGCGATTACCCTGAGGTGATGATCCACACTTGCCCCAAGTAACAATATTTACGGGACAAGAGCTTACCAGAATTTTTCTCAATAAATTTTGAAATGACAAAAAATATTGTTTATTTAATATAAACTTTAATCAATATTCTTCATATTTACCAAAAAAAATAGCTCCTAATGTGAAGTTATCTTAAGAATTATTGCACCTTATAAATAAAAGCGATCTTACTTTTTCTCAAACATCAAAATTTCTCAAAAAAAAAAATCAGCTCCATAAGCAAGTTATTCATACAGATTTATTCACTGCATAACGTTTTTGGACTTTTTTCTAGTCCCTCTTCAGTGCTACACTATCTGCTATCGTCTATTTATAGAACAGAATATTACTTTAAACTTAATTCTTAAACGTTATCTTTTCATCATTCTTTAGAACTCTCATAAAAATTTTCATGAGAGTTCTAAAGAATGATGAAAAGATAACGTTTAAGAATTAAGTTTAAAGTAATAATCTGTTCTATAAATAGACGATAGCAGATAGTGTAGCACTGAAGAGGGACTAGAAAAAAGTCCGAAAACGTTATGCAGTGAATAAATCTGTATGAATAACTTGCTTATGGAGCTGATTTTTTTTTTGAGAAATTTTGATTTTTGAATTATTGCACTTTTAAGATCCTGTCAAAGTTGTGCGCACTGTTCAGACACGACACTTTTATAAAGGTCAATGTAAATACTGGAATCGCATCATTCATTGTGAGTTATCTATGCCGATAGGTTGATATTAACTTGTAGTAGATTACAATATCATCTAAATTTTGCTTAAAAAAAGCCCGATAATGCACTTTCCCCAACTATGCCCTTAACCCATTCCACCTGATATATTTTTAAAAAGTACGTTTAAGGGGCAGCAATTTGTCTTTTTGTCTGGGGCGTCATAAATGTTAGAGCAGGCACTGAATATAGATAGTCCTCAACTAAACAATAGGGTTTGGTTCAAACTCCACTGTTGTAAGTTGGATTTGGTCAGAAGTTGGAAATGCCCAAAATTTATGGATTTCTCTACTAATGTTTACTAGTACATAGTGTTTGGGCAGGAATTCCTTCCCACCCATTCTCAGGAATTTTTTTTGTTTTCCCATTCCCAAATCCCAAGGAAATTTGGTCAAGAAATCGGGAAAAATCGGCTCCTAGAATCCAGTAATATCCACAATGGGAAATAAACGTACTGCTCACAATGTATTATTTTAGAAATTTTTATCACTATTATTATGTTACAATACTACATGCCATTAGAAATTCATGTGTGATAGCAGAATCAAATAACACATGACCAGCTAATTTTAGTTCTTGTAAATTGAGATTATTTGATCATGGAGAACAGAAAACTGATTGTATTTAAACAGAAAAATATTTATTTTCATAACCCCAGGATTTCACTACAAAGTCATCTTCAGGTGAACTAACTAAGGAAATCTATGATAACTTATCTTAATATGACATTGTAATCATATCCTGGGTTATGAAAATTAATATATTTACATCATCACTGTAAACACAAACTGTTTCTGTTCTCCACAATGAATCATTTCCACAAAGTGACGGCCAATACTATCAACCAAACTCGATCAACTGATGAATGTGGTTGGTAGTATGTTAATAAATTGCGTGTTTTACATAAAATCTCACTGTATACTATAAGGTTTGCTTAAATAAGGATTGCATTAATTGCATTGTTTATATTTTGAGAAAACCTGAAATATAACAGAAACCTAGCCAAAATGATACCACAGTGACCCCTGTTTAGTGCCTTAGTGCAAGACATGCACTAGTCATGAAATTTCGGTTGACTTCTATTTAGAAAATTTTATTTACTCATTTTTTGAATCGATCTTTTACATATATCTTTCACCTCTGACAGCTGTGCCGGGACAACGTCCCCAGTTGGCCCACTTTCTCTAGGCTTTTCTGTTTATTAATATTTACTGTTATGGCCATTATTACAGATGATCAACTAAAATTAAATAAAAAAAATTATTTTGGGTATTCTTGAGAATTCTTGGGAAATACGATTTCCCCTTCTCGATTCCTGAAGGTTCAAAAATGTCGGAAATTTGAAAACACTATTAGTAGTAATGTTTACATTATTTTAACAAATATAAATGACACAAAAAAGATGCTTTTCATATATCAGACCACTGAATCAGGGACCCAAACCCATTGAAATGCACTGACCAATCACAAAATTAGTTGATTTCATCACCATCATAAATATGAATAGTCATAAGTCAAAAGAGTTGAGGACTACCTGTATAACGTATATAAGCATTATTAAAATGATTATTAATCATTATGTAATGTATAATTAAGTAAAAAATTAAATACAAACACTCATTATACAGTGAAAGAGATTATAATAATAAACTTCCAATACTTAGCACAATATTGTCATTTAAAAAACAGTAAAGCATTTATGTTAAAAAAAAAATCTTAAAAATTTGATCTCACTTTACTGATGTAGCTGTACTGTATTTTAATTCTTTACTTATCTCACTTAGTGTGAATATTAATAAGGTTTTCTGCAGAAATATTAATATACAGGAATATCTCGATTATCAAAGTTCTTGTTGCCATGAAAAATACACAAATAATCAAAACCACGATAATCGGGATAAATAATGCATATATAACGGGTGATCATTGCCAAGGATTTTTCAGATCTATTAATTAAATTCTATATATGAGGTAAAAAAGAAATTGTTAAACGAGCTAATCTTCTAATCTGATCAGTTTCTTCTTGACACTTTAGACTTGATATCATCCTTATTTCTTTTAGCATTCATTGTAGGGATAAATAAGAAGAGAAATATCCACATGTACTTCAGGTAAAGGCGGACAGTTACTGTGAATGGTGAGTAGGCGCCATTGAATAAAAATGAAGCACTATAAGGGCGCTACCTGAAGAGTGGCTATTTGAACTAAATGTAATTCTAGTTGTGTATGTAGTGGGCTACATCCTGCAGCCAAGATAATTTGAATTTGGAGTGCAATAATTAGAATTTTGGTATCAAATTATAAACCACAATAAATCCAGAATCACAATAATCTTGCTTACAGAGTGTATTTGCTTACAGAGTGCTGCCAGAAATCTCACTAGATGTCTCATTATATATGATACATCCATATCATAGTATAGTTCTGAAACTGAAAAATTTCAAAATCCAAAGTACATCTGATACCAACAGATTTGGATAAGGGTAGCCATTCTCGTGGGTTGCGGTAAGTTAATGCAACGCAAGTTTACCATACGGTAATGACATCATTAGTTGCAGCGAAGTAGCATTTCTGCCTGAATTGCTATTCTCGTCGTATGTTGCAGCCGTTTCAAGGGCGGTAACAAAAGTGATGTACAAATATAATTACCACACCCCTAATCAGTTCCATCCACCAATAAGTATTAGTCTTAGTTTTAGTCAAGAAACAAAGATGGCTGAAAGTGAAAGCAAAAAGCAACGTTGTCCAAACTTTTCAACATACGAAATAGAAGTATTAGTTTCAGAGATAGGAAAAAACGAAGAACTGGCAACTGGAATTTTTGGATCTACCATCAAATCTCCAGCTGATCAGAGGATCGAATGGGAACAAGTAGCAAATGCAGTCAATGCATATGTCTACAATCAACGTACAGGAAAAGAAATACGCGATAAGTGGAGAGATTTGAAGACAAGAGTTAAGTCCAAAGCGTCAAAAATTAATAAAGAAATAAGAAAAACTGGTGGTGGAAGTTTAGAATATACTTTAAACACAATAGAGCAGAAAATTTTATCAGTTATAGGTAGGGTTGAAATGGAAGGATTAGGAGGAGGAATGGACATTGGAATTTGTTCTCCAATTGTGAAACAAGTGGAATCCAGTCCATAAAATTTTATCAGTTATAGGTAGGGTTGCAGTGGAAGGATGAGGAGGAGGAATGGACATTGGAATTTGTTCTCCAATTGTGAAACAAGTGGAATCCAGTCCAACTATTTCTCAGTCGTAAGTAGTAAAGTTTTTGATCTATAGAATTTTTTAAATTTTATGATGTTAACTAAACATCTCTCTCAAATTTTCAAATTCTCTCAAAAACGTTCTCATTGCCATAAATATTAAAATTTCTTTCATAGGCAAAATATTAATTTCATATTTTTAATCAATAAACTTTAAAATAAATTTTTTAAGATTACTGTTAAAATGATTTCTTAAGATTTAATATACCAGTTTTTATAAAATTTTCCAAAGATTTAAAATTGCAATTTAATATACTATTATATTCATTTTGTAGCCCTATATCAAAATTTCATTTATAAATCATGATAATGTATGTCAATCTATTTCAGAGAAAGTATATCTTTCACTCCAACAAATGAAGATACAATACAGTCCTCATCAGCAATAAGAAGTTTTGATTTGGAATGGCCATTAAATGCTCCTCTGAGTGATATTTCTAACACAAATGTGTTTTCAATAAATAGTTAGTTCATTATCTATATATTTATATAAATCAAAATTCCAAAATATCACCAATTAAATAATTTTTCTATAATTTAGACTTACCTAGAAACAGAAGAAGAAGAGAGGGGTATTTAAGAAATGTTGTTAAAAAAGAGCCAGTTAGAAATAGAGAAGAGAAAATTACAAATAAAATATAGCAATTCTTTTTTTTCTTTAATCAGTATCTGAGTGTTAAATTATTAAAATTATAGCTTAGTTTTGTAATCAGTATTATTATATTTTTTCCATTTAAAAAAAATAAAAATGAAATTCAACAAAAAAATTTTTATTTGTAACTCTTAATTAAATTGAGAACTATTACATAATACATGTATTAACATACAATATATCATACTATATAAGTAAATTTTATTGACTTTAATAAAAAGTAGTACTAGTTATTTCACTAGTTTCCCATTTGATTATATTTAATTATACAAATTTATTAGTTCTTGTCTGAATACATTTGCTTCCCTTGTTGTTAATTCCTGCAATAAATCATCTTGGTTTATGTCATCTGTTAAAAGATTAATAGTAGTGTGAAAAGTATAATAAAAGAATACTGCATTATTTACTATAAAATTATATTACCCAATGATAAAAAAAATTATATTTTTTCACTAAAATTATATTCTTGAAAAAGAATAACACTTACCAAAAATAAGATCATCATCTATAATGGATGGTATATTTTCTTTGATACATAAATTATGTAGAATTACACAGGCAACTATAATTCTACATACTTTTCCTGAAGCATACTGCAGACTGCCACCAGAAGAATGAAGGCACCTCCATCTTGATTTCAGAACTCCATTGCATCTTTCAATGCAAACTCTCACGAATATGTCACGAAATACTCTTTCTCGCTGAAATGCTTTGTTTTTGGCTTCAAACAGCAAAAATAAATCGAAGGCATCCATCTTTGTTTTAGTTTGCAGCAGCTATGTAGCTGAGGTAGATTTACAATACTGACGTCATAATCCAACCATTCAACGTCATTGCGGTAGGACTACGAGAATACCACTTTTCGTGTGCTTTAAGGTATCCTGTTACGCTCTGCCCCCAAGATAACTACCGCGCAGTACAAGGACCACGAGAATGGCTGCCAAGGTATGTGGATCTGTAATATGCATGTATGTAACATCTACATAATGTGAATATGGTCTTTCTTTTTTTTTCTTTTGTATGGTAAGCTTGGTGGCTAAATTTTGATTGCCCCTTTTGTTAGTCCTGTGCTTGCTTACTTACTTATTTGTAGTCCTTATCAGTCCTGTCCTGTACTTACTTGTTAGTCCTTATCCGTCAAAAGAGGGTAGAGTTACTACTTTGTCTTTGTGAATAAAAATAAATTATTTGAAAGAATTACATTACCTGTAAAACGTTAAATTTGCTCTTCTGTTATCACTTCGGTGGTTACAACCAACGGCAGCACAACTGGCGTGTTTTCTGACTAAAAATTTTTCTTAAAAATTCTATCTACATAGGATAACATTAGCACCGTCAATGTTTTGGGTATACCAATATGGTGGATAAGCTCCGCCCCGGCTTTAATTTTGTTGGCTGGATTGAATAGACACGCCACCTCCATCTATCTCTTACCTCCATTGTTTCAGCATTATCTTTAAATGAAAAAATGGGGGAGCGCAATGTTGACCCTTGCCACAGGCGCTGCGTACCCTAGTTACGGCTCTGACCATAGGATTTACAGGAATTAATGAAAATGTTGTGTGTTATAGGAGAGTAATTTTCTAAATGTGTAAAAATTGTGTTAAAAGTAGGTATGATATGAGGGTTTCCGCAATTTTTAAATAGTGTTAGAATGAAAATGTGTTATAGGAAGTATACCTGTACTATATGATTACAAAAGTATAGAATATGTAAAAATTTATCCATCATTGGAACCATAATTATTGACAGGATAAAAAAAAAATTTTTGCCATATTTTACAAATCAATTTTTTTTTTTGTTAACAGATGACGCCACTTTCCATTCAGAGAGAATACTAAGTGACGGGGGGCGAAACAAGCCCTTCCACAGGATACACCCCTGCGGAGGGGTCAGCCGGATTGTGGAGGACGGGGATCGACGCCCCCCTGCGGAGGGGTCAGCCAGATGGTGGAGGACGGGGATCGACGGGCCGGGCCCCATTCTAGTAGAATACTATGTGACGGGACGAAACAAGCCCTTCCACAGGCTGCCCACCCCTGCGGAGTGGTCATCCGGATTGTGGAGGACAGGGGATCGACGTTCCGGGCCCGGACCCCATGATTTACAAATCAATTAATCAATATTTGTTTTAAAAATAAATATGCTAATATTGTGTATTTTATTTTATTCCTAATTATTTACAAATCAATTAATCGATATTTGTTTTAAAAATAAATATGCTAATATTGTGTATTTTATTTTATTCCTAATTATTTTTGTTGTTAAAATTTTTTTTTATTTTTAGTTAAGATACATTAAAATGCTACATTGATAAAAATTAACTGTTCAGTTTTTAATTATCTTTGAACTTTTCATTTAGTATTTGGAATTAAGATTTAATCGTTTTGTCCGAACAATGGGTTTGTCAGTATTCACTATTCATATGGTTTGTACAGAATATATTCTTTGAAACTCAGCTAATGAATTAAATTTAACAGTTTCCAATCAAATAAAAATAAGATATTTTATTCTACATATTATTTCATATTTCAATAAAAATTTTGTTATGATATTAAGAATTAACGAAAATTTCATTACAGATCATGTACAGTACATGCCTATTGTGCTATATGCTCCCGCACTCGCATTCTCCGAAGGTAATGAATAAATACAGCCGAACCTCGGTTCACGAACTTAATTCGTTCCTCAAGGCCGTTCGTAAACTGAAACTATTTTCCCCAAAGGAATTAATATAAAATGGATTAATCTGTTTCTGGGTCCCAGATAATTTCTTAATCCGCCAGGGTGGCAAGCCACAGTTTTGCCACGCGGCCATCCGCTCGCAGGCCGACAATTATTAATAGATGAGCTAATGTTATCATCAATAATTTCATTACATAATGGCGCCATAAGGTTGAATTCGGCCTTAGATAAATTTCAATTTTTATACGGCCCGCTTCATCTTGAAGATTGTTAATCCGGCCCTCGGCAGAAAATAATTGCCCACCCCTGCTCTTCCGCGCGAAAAAATCACGTGACTTTACTGGTCTTACTGGTTAGTGGTTAGAAGGAAGCCGTTGTGACTATTTCTGTGAAGTGATTTTCTTCTTTTCGATTAATTGATTTTACTATTCCATGGTATGTTATCGTTCATTTTATTTTTAATTTATTTAATCATCTAATTTTTCATTTTTGTTACTAAACAAATTAAATACAAACAAAAACTTAATTTAATTTTATTGTATCTGTATAGAGCCCACAACCGTGGCCAACGAGAAAGACAGGCCTCCGCGCGAGAAAATCACGTGACTTACTGGTTAGAAGTAAGCCATTGTGACTATTTCTGTGAAGTGATTTTCTTCTTTTCGATTAATTGATTTTACTATTCCATGTAATTGGTTTAATGAAATTACAGTTTGTTTGTAAATTTGCTATATGAATTTCGGTAGATAAGATATAGCAATCTTACCTGAATTATCATTATGAATCGAGAATTTTTGTTATATATTCTATCTAATAAATATACAGAGAATTTCATACTTTATTGTATTAAAAATATTAAATTCTCATAAATCCGATATAACTCATTGGCACATATATTGCAAGCGTATAATATATTGCATATAAAGATTTTATTTAAAATTGCTCTTTTTTGTATAAATTTCCAGAGAAGAGAAAACATTAATGATAAATAATAAATTAGTCTAAACAGTAGAAGCTTCTTATTAGAATCACTTTGGGACCGATCTATTTTGATAACAATAACCGTATTAAGCAGTGCATGTCAAAAAAGCATAATTTTCGATTTTTTTTATTAATATAATATATCTGTATGTAACTCAATTCATTATTTCCGTCGGGACTCCCGAAAAACTATGGATACGAGAAAATGATAGATGAGGGGATATAAAAAATAAAAAAAATGAAAATTAGATTAAAAGAAAACGCTAATAATAATAATAATAATACAAAGCTCTATAACTGATGGACGAACACTTATTGAACTTTATACTGTATTTATGCAATCAGTTAACAAGTAAGTGAAAAAGTGAAGTGAAATGATTTACGCTTAAGCTGTTGCAATTCAGTTGACGGAAAACCACGAAGAATTAGAGCAATAGTAAGAAAATTCTTATATCAAATATAATTTTTTATTTTTTTCAATAAAGAGAATTATAAAGCTGCTAAATCTCTAAATCAGCAATTTTAAATTACCGGGTATATGTTTCGTCATCAAAAAAAACATTAAAAATCGCTAGATCTGGAAACAGTAAGGCCGCGCCATTCGTAAAAGCAAGACGTGAGGTAAAATCACCTAAAGGCGCCGCGAAGTTTTGAAAAGCAGTCATATTTATCTGTATCAATTTTATTAAATCAAAAACTTACATCGTTCTGATAATTATTAATTAAAAAATTTACACAAATCATATCTTTCCATTTAAGTCGAATCTGCATTATTTAAAATGGTGGACAAGTGTTTATCATCGGATTTCCTCGTTTTTTCATTAAATTCCGGTGAAAACGAAGCAATAAATGAACAATTAACAAATAATATTGTTTATTTTAATAGATTTAACCAATATTTTAGTATTATCTCCGATGTTTTTTAAATTTTAAATGCGGTATTTAACAGCGGTGTATTGATTCTGATGACAATAACTGAATTTCTGATTACTATAAGCGGAGTTTTCATAATGTATTTAATATATTTGATTCGGGATCGTAAATTTTTGATAACAATAAACGCCTGATAACAATATCCGCGATTACAATAAGCGGCTTCTACTGTATTTATATTCTATTTTCTAGTATCAGAAAAAAACGTATAATACATTAATATAATTTTATTGAAAAATTATATTTGTACGAACTGAAGTTATATATCAAAAAATATGTTAGTGATATTAAATAATAATAATTAAAACATTTCAAAACAATTAATATAGAGTACAGTACGTTTACTAAGATGATACTAACAATACGTTTACTAAGCTGATGAGTTCTCTCTCTCACAGCAAGAAATACGTTGTATATTATTATAAATTCCAATCTTCTTTTTCTTCTTCCTGTTTATATGGAGGATATGGGCCATAAAAAAAAAGTGATATTAAATAATAATAATTAAAACATTTCAAAACAATAAATATAGAGTACAGTACGTTTACTAAGATGATACTAACAATACGTTTACTAAGTAAGCTGATGAGTTCTCTCTCTCACAACAAGAAATAGGTTGTATATTTTTATAAATTCCTATCTTCTTTTTCTTCTTCCTGTTTATATGGAGGATATGGGCCATAAATTCCAGTTAACACTTCAATACTTTTATAAATAACCAGCGCTAACTTCGATCCACGTGCTGCGATCAAACGTCTTAACAAAAACAAGATGGCTACTAGAAATCAGAATCTGGGAAACAGATTCTGATTTCTAGTAACATCTGCTTCTGGGAAACAGATTACTACGTAATATTATTATTCAATATACAGTAGTTCTATATTTTAAAATAACAAACTATTCTTTATTATTTAAATGATTTTGGAAATATTAATACTGGTCAATTTCTTGAAAAATTATAAAACTTTCATTCAAGAAAAATACACTAAATCACCTAACTGAGGACGCGCTGTGGTGTACTGAAATTTCCTGTTTTAGCTGAGTGTCTCATCTGTATTAGTAATCTGTGCGCTGTATTGTAACCTAATCCTAGTAGCGGTCGCTGTCAGTGTCCCTAATAACACGCTCACAGCTGCCGCCACTCGGATTAGGTTAGAAATTATTATATAGATAGATTGATATGTTGTTATTACGAGCCAGCTGTAATTTCCTTAATTTTCAAAATAATAGAAGTTAAATTCTGATAAATATGGATAAAAAGAATTAAAAAAAATCACAAAATCATCAAATTTCCGATATCGCAACACTTGATTAGAAAATATTACGCAACTGCCACCAACCAAACAATGCAACGCAATAATTCCACATTTATTGATAACTAATCAAAAGTGGATATAGTAGAATTATTATCCGAACAGCAGAAAAAATAATCAACTGATATCGCAACACTTGTTGATTAGAAAATTATTACGGAACTGCCACCAACCAATGCAACGCAATAATTCCGCATTTATTTATAACTAATCAAAAGTGGATATAGTAGAATTATTATCCGAACAGCAGAAAAAAATAATCAATTCAATTACACGCCGATTTAGAATTTTCACAATGGCCGGATTTTATATATCCGTTAAGTTAATCAGAAGCATGTTGGATAATCATATTAAGTAGAGAGTCGAATCTACGTTCCCTATACTTCAGAATATATGTATGTGTCATTTATAAATATCTCCATTTTAACATAAAGACTATTCATCAATCTTAATATTTTGCTGGTAATTTTAAAACGATCACTTGCAAATTATATCGAATTTACCACAGCTTTATCAAGAACATGATGCTAAAGTTAATACTCATGCTTTATTTCTATATATCTTTTATTAAGCAGTACATCAATTAAAATATGTAAATGCGACGAATTTGCTTCATGGTATGATATGCGAACAAAAATAAAATGATTTTCATTATGGAAAAATTTTATAGTTGATTATATTTATAGGAGTAACAAGAAATTTTTGTTGGGAAAAATTTTCACTACACCATAGAAAACTTTAAGAGTTAGTCTTGAGAAAATTTGTTATTTTTGTCTTTAGAAAACAAACTTTTCAAAACTATTTAAATACAATACAAAATTGTTTCTAGTCAATTTAAATAATCATTAGATATCTCTTTAAGATATAAATATATGATACTAAATAAATACGTAAAATTCAGAGAATCTAGAAAAGGTAATCATTCATATTTAGTTATCCAGATTGATGTTATATTGATATTAATAAGATCCCCTTAACTGAAATTCCAAACCACATTTATTGATCTCTTCACAAATACAAACTATTCAGTCCAATAATATGCCGTATTTAGCTTCTACATTGATAGATATCTTTAGTTTAATATGCGAACAAAACATGATTTTCATTATGGAAAAATTTTTCAGTTGATAATATTTATGGAAGGAATACGAAATTTTGGTTGGCAAAAATTTTCACTACATCAGAGAAAACTTTAAAATAAGAGTTAGTCTTGAGAAAATTTGTTTATTTTTGTCTTTAAGAAAACAAAACTTTTAAAAAACAATTTATATATAACACAAAATTGTTTCTAGTCAATTTAAATAATCATTAGATATCTCTAACATATAAAGATGTGATATTAAATAAACACGTAAAATTCAGAGAATCCAGGAAAGGTAATAATTCATATTTAGTTATCTAGACTGATGTTATACTGATTTTAATAAGATCCCCATAACTGAAATTCCAAACCATATTTATTGATCTCTTCTGAAATATAAACTATTCAGTCCAATAATATGCCGTATTTAGCTTCTACATTGATAGATATCTTTAAGTTTTAAAATGCGATAATACGAGTTAATCCACAAAATTTCCAAATGTACTTTATCTGAATTTATGTTATTTGCAGAAAGAAAATTATCTCGGATGCTTCAAATAATAAACTTAGGTTTTTTTTAATAATTTATAAAATTTGAAAGAATTTAGAAAGCAAGATATGGAAAAAATTATTCTACCATATATGGATTTTACAAAGTACTGTATTTTTTTCCGAAATTGCATCTAAAAGTTTTAAAATGCGATAATACCACAAAATTTCCAAATGAACTTTATCTGAATTTATGTTATTTGCAGAAAGAAAATTATCTCGAATGCTTCAAATAATAAACTTAGGTTTTTTTTATAATTTATAAAATTTGAAAGAATTTAGAAAGCAAGATAATATGGAAAAAATTATTCTACCATTTATGGATTTTACAAAGTACTGTATTTTTCCGAAATTGCATCTAAAAACGTTACATTCAAAACACAATATTTCTAGAATGAAGGGGAATATGCTTTAGCAGATTAAACTTTCAACTTAAAACTGCGTTTATAAATGTCTCATTGAAAAGGTTTTTTCCATTATGAATGTGAAGATGGTTTTTCAGAGATTACTTTCTGAAACTTCCAGTAAATTGCATCTAAAAACGTTACATTGAAAACACAATATTTCTAGAATGAAGGGGAATATGCTTTAGCAGATTGAACTTTCAAATTAAAACTGCGTTTATAAATGTCTCATTGAAAAGGTTTTTCCATTATGAATGTGAAGATGGTTTTTCAGAGATTACTTTCTGAAACTTCCAGTATGAGTACGAATATGTGTTTTTAAAGTTGATCTTTGTGAAAAATTCTTCTTACAAATATCACACTGGAAAGGCTTTTCACCAGTATGATTGCGAATGTGTGATATCAAAGTCTCCTTACCGGAAAAACTCCGCTTACAAATATTACACTGGAAAGGCTTTTCACCAGTGAGTGCGAAAGTGTTTAATCAAATGTGACCTTATTGAAAAACTCTTCTTACAAATATCACACATGAAAGGCTTTTCACCAGTATGAGTGCGAATGTGTGTTATTAAAGATGCTTTATGTGAATAATTCTTCTTACAAATATGACATTGGAAAGGCTTTTCACCAGAGTGAGTGCGAAAGTGTTCAATGAAATGTGACCTTATTGAAAAACTCTTCTTACAAATATCACACATGAAAGGCTTTTCACCAATGAAGAGAGACCTATGTGAAAAACGCTGAGAACAAATATCACAACGGAAAGGCTTTTCTCCAGTATGAGTGCGAATATGTGTTATTAAAGTTGTTCTATGTGAAAAATTCTTCTTACAAATATCACACATGAAAGGCTTTTCACCAGTATGAGTGCGAATGTGTGTTATTAAAGATGCTTTATGTGAATAATTCTTCTTACAAATATGACACTGGAAAGGCTTTTCACCAGAGTGAGTGCGAAAGTGTTCAATCAAATGTGACCTTATTGAAAAACTCTTCTTACAAATATCACACATGAAAGGCTTTTCTGTACGAATGTGTGTTATCAAAGTCGACCTACGGGAAAAACTCTGCTGACAAATATCACAACGGAAAGGCTTTTCTCCAGTATGAATGCGAATGTGTGTTACCAAAGATGAACTGTATGAAAAACTCTTCTCACAAAAATCACACTGGAAGGGCATTTTTTTAGTATGAGTGCGACTGTGTATCATCAAAGAGTTCCTACTGGAAAAATTCTGCTCACAAAGATCACACTGGAAAGACATTTTTCTAGTATGAATGCTAATATGTCTTTTCAAATTTGACCTACGTGAAAAACTCTGCTTACAAATATCACACTGAAAAGGCTTTTCTCCAGTATGACTGGAAAGGCTTTTCACCAGTATGAGTACGAATATGTCTCTTTAAAGTTGATCTTAGTGAAAAACTCTCCTTACAAATATCACAACGAAAAGGCTTTTCTCCAGTATGAGTACGAATATGTTTTTTTAAAGATGATCTTTGTGAAAAATTCTTCTTACAAATATCACAACGAAAAGGCTTTTCTCCAGTATGAGTACGAATATGTATTATTAATGTTGTTCTATGTGAAAAATTCTTCTTACAAATATCACACTGGAAAGGCTTATCACCAGTATGAGTGCGAATGTGTACCTTCAAAGACTTCCTATTTGGAAAACTCTGCTCACAAAGATCACACTGGAAAGACATTTTCATTTTTCTAGTATGAGTTCGAATGTGTATCATCAAAAGAGACTGAAGTAAAAAACGCTGAGAACAAATATCACACTGGAAAGGCTTTTCTTCAGTATGAGTACGAATATGTGTTTTTAAAGTTGATCTTTGTGAAAAATTCTTCTTACAAATATCACACTGGAAAGGCTTTTCTTCAGTATGAGTACGAATATGTGTTTTTAAAGTTGATCTTTGTGAAAAATTCTTCTTACAAATATCACACTGGAAAGGCTTTTCTTCAGTATGAGTACGAATATGTGTTTTTAAAGTTGATCTTTGTGAAAAATTCTTCTTACAAATATCACACTGGAAAGGCTTTTCTTCAGTATGAGTACGAATATGTGTTTTTAAAGTTGATCTTTGTGAAAAATTCTTCTTACAAATATCACACTGGAAAGGCTTTTCTTCAGTATGAGTACGAATATGTGTTTTTAAAGTTGATCTTTGTGAAAAATTCTTCTTACAAATATCACACTGGAAAGGCTTTTCTCCAGTATGAGTACGAATATGTGTTTTTAAAGTTGATCTTTGTGAAAAATTCTTCTTACAAATATCACACTGGAAAGGCTTTTCTCCAGTATGAGTACGAATATGTGTTTTTAAAGTTGATCTTTGTGAAAAATTCTTCTTACAAATATCACACTGGAAACGCTTTTCACCAGTATGAGTTGGAATGTGTATCATCAAAGACTTCCTATTTGGAAAACTCTGCTCACAAAGATCACACTGGAAAGACATTTTTCTAGTATGAATGCGAAGATGAGACTTAAGATAATATTTTTGTTTGAAGCTAGACTGGAAGTAATCACATTGAAAAGTGTTACCTTTGAATGGATTTTTAAATGTTCTTGCATGTAATATTCACTGCGAAATTTCTGCTTGCACAAATTACAGAACGGTATTTTCTCTTGAGTCTGTCATCATATGGCTCTTTAACAAATTGAACTGAATTCCGTGAGGGAAACATCACATTCTAAATTCTATTTTCTATTGATGAATTTCAAGAGAACTGAAAAGAAAAGAATAATGCGAATATGCGTTATGAAATGAGAATTACTTGAAAAACTCTGCTTACAAATATTACAGAGGAAAGGTTTTTCTCCAGTATGAGTGCTTTTCTTTGAATGAATTTTTAAATGTTCTTGCAAATAATATTCACTGCAAAATTTCTGCTGGCACAAATTACAAAGAACGGTATTTTCTCCAGAGTCAGTCATCATATGGCTTTCTAATAAGCTGAATTGCATTCCATGCAGCAAACATCACATTCTAAATTTTGTTTTCTATTGATGCATTTCAAGAGAACTGAAAAGAAAAGAATTTTAAAATACTTCAAAAATCAATGATCATTTTTTATAAAGAAATCAAAGTTACAAAATTATAATAAATTATCAATTTTATACAAAATTCTGTTCCTAGCATAAAATAACTTAATTACAAATCTCAACTAAAAACTGATAATAAACAAAATTATTACTTCAACTTCGGATAAAAAAGTTCATAAATTTCTAATCGTGAGTAAATTTATTTGACTTAACCATGGGAAAAATTCATTCGTTTGTTTGATATCTTCTTTTTCCTTCATATATTTTTCTTCGTACACAAATACACTGATGCAGAATACTCTTCACTTTCTTCTGATCAAGAGACCCGGTCGGGTCTCTCGCTAATTTTAGCGAGAGAAACGACAGCGTGTCTCTATACAGGAATGATGATAGTTCCGCGACACCTATATGCTTTATTTACGGTAAACTTGAACTTTAAAATTAAACTTTCATATTATTCAAAATAACATTTTTCTTATCTTTCACGAGAGTGTAAAACATACGCGCTTACTTGCGTAATAAAAGAGTAATCATTATTTTCTTTTGCGGATTTGAAAGATCACCTTTGTAAAATTACGAGTACTTAGCTAACAGATAAGTTGCAACTGCCTAACTTGAGTTTCATTATCTTGATATTTGCATCACCTTTACAGTTGCCAACTGCCTAACTTGAGTTTCATTATTTTGATATTTGCATCGCCTTTATTTATTCACATATTATTGCTTTACATAGTAATATTAAAAATAAAAGGCATTTCTTTTTGATATATATTTATATATATTTATGTAAAATATAATAACTTTCTAATAATTATCGTAATTATGAGCAAAACGAAGCGGTTACCAAAGCTCCACCTAGTAAATACTTATGTATGAAATAAAAATATTTTTAGTGAGAATAATTATGTACGAATTCAATGCTTTATAATAAAAGAAAGGTATACAATATATTTTTATTGGAATAATATATAAAAAAAGAAGTGAAAAAAAAAACATTTCTAATGTATATGAGGAAAAATATCTAAAAGATACATTTTGAATAGTACGCTTATTTCCCATTCTGGGTATTACTGGGTTCTAAGAGCCGATTTTCCTGATTTCCCGACCAACTTTTCTTGGGATTCGGGAACAGGAAAACGAAAAAAATTCCCGGGAAGTGGCGGGAAGGAATTGTCGCCCGGTAACACTAACTAATACTAATCCAAGTTTATGTCAGTAGATACTGAATTGAAATCGACGAGCAGGCTAGATTTTTGCTAAAATTTTTGTGCTGAAATATTTCGATTTTGCGATATTTAATGATAATGATTCTTTGAGTATATGGCACTCTGTATGCCATATACCCGAAGAATCATTATCATTAGGTATACTCTGCATTCATTAACTTTAAGAAATTAAATCTAAATTACCTGGACAATATATTAGTATTTAGCAAAGATTTCGAAATCCCTTGGAAAGGTTGGAATTAGTTTTAACGAGGTTGGATGAAGCCGGAATTAAGCTTACCCAAGAAGTGCATTTTTTGCAGCGACAAATTAAATTCCTAAGATACGAATTCTCAGAGGAACCCATTAGATCTGATCTAATATTGAAATTGTAGTTAATTTTCCTAGGCCGAAAAATGATTCAGAGATACGGTTATTTCTGGGTTTGACACGCTACTACTGACGTCATATAAATTCATATGCTAAAATAGCCAAACCACTCACAACACTTAAAAAGTGATATAAAATTTAGTTAGGACGATAATTGCAAACAAATATTTCAATGACTTATTAAAAGAAATTTTAACAATTGTGGTTTTACTGTGCTCACCTGATTTATGTGGAATTTATCAAAGAGATAATGAACAACAGAAGTGCTCTTTACTACAGGAATTTTTCAACTACACTTATGAAAAAGGTAATGACATTTCTCTCCATATTAGCAGGTTAGAGAATTTAGCCTTTACATTAAAAGCTCTTAATCAAACAATTAATGATGATATGTTGATTTCAAAAATTTTAAGTACCTTACCTGAAACATATAAACATTTTCGAACAGCGTGGGTATCAACACCACAACAAGATTATACTTTAACTAATTTAACATCCAGATTAATTGCAAAAGAAAACATGAATAAATGCAGTGACAGTCATATATCAGTAGCATTCAACACATCAGAAAAGATGTGTTATAGATATAAAAAATCAGGCCATTATTGGAGGAATTGCAAAGCATGAGAGAGTCCTGGAAACAAAGAGATAAATTGCTACAATTGTGGAAAAACAGGTCATTTTGCAAAAAATTATTTTAAAAAAGATGAAAATAATAGAGAAGGCTTATCATGTAAAATTTGCAAGAAAAATAACCATCTGGAAAGAGATTGTTATTTTAGAAGAAATCAAGAAGAAATAAAACTGAAACAAGATAGAAAAATAACCTTTTTGTCAGAAGCCATGGAAAATCAGGAATATAATACATTTGTAGTAGACTCAGGATCATCAATGATGGTAAATAATCAATATCAATGGATCAACATGGTAAATAATATTGAGCTATTTAACAGTCTTCAGGAAGTAAATTCAGATTTTTGTAGCAAAGAAACATGTAACCATGAAAGTAGAGGGAAAAGGACTTGTGGAAAATGACAGGTGTATCTTGGAAGATGTTTTATATGTACCCGAACTAAGTAAAAATCTGCTATCTGTAAGTGCAATCACAAAAAAAAATGGTCAAGTTATATTTGATGATTATCGTCGACTATAGTGGGAACCAGCCTTTAGTCTTGAGAAAATTTGTTTTATTTTTGTCTTTAAGAAAATAAACTTTTAAAAACTATACTCAATACAAAATTGTTTCTAGTCAATTTAAATAATCTTTAGATATCTCTTTAACATATAAAGATGTGATATTAAATAAATACGTAAAATTCAGAGAATCCAGAAAAGGTAATAATAGCTCTGTTCGAATTGACTACACCGTTACACTAGTGTAAGACGGTGTAGCACTAAGACATTCGATTTGGCTAGTGTAGCTACACTAACGCGTTCGATTTATCGGTGTAGTGTAAAATTTCTACACTATTCTACACTGACTGAAGACACGGTGTAGCAGTGTAGAAAGTAACGAGCAATTGTTGATATAACCGCCATCTTGCTAATGTTGAGCTGCTACACTACTATATTCGTTTTACTAAAAAATAATCCTACACCGATGCACCAACTATACACTAAAAAGGTACACTAGTGATGCCAGTGTAGTCAAATCGAATACAGCTAATGATGTTTGATGACGTCATGCATTCCCCATCCGCGAGTTTTTAATGTTGTATTTTTATTAATATATTTCGGATTTTCACTTTATTATGTTGTAACATTAATATTATTATTAGTATTTGTTACCGGTATGATGATTGTTTTATAGGAGTGGAATTTGTAGTCATAATGTGTAAATGTTTATACAACGTCTCTTATGACGTCATTTTTGAGTTGTTTATTTTTGTAGGGGGTTGGCTTCTCTCCGTTCTGTATATTCATTACAGCTGAAGTTGACCTACTGATAAGGTCGAAAGCGTTTTTGTTAAGCTGTTTTGTTAACTCTAAACAGTATTTATCCTGTTTAGAGCTTTGTATTATGTGTGCATATTTGTGAGTGTAACAGAATGGCTTTAAAGTTCTCATATTTAATTATCTAGATTGATGTTATACTGATTTTAATAAGATCCCCATAATTGAAATTCCAAACCACGTTTATTGATCTCTTCTCAAATACAAACTATTCAGTCTAATAATAATTATTATTTAACATCTATATTGATAGACATATAGAATTCATATATAATATAATATAATATATAAATATATAATATAACATATATAATTCTTTACTTTTAAAATGTGATAATACAAGTTAATCGACAAAATTTCCAAATGTATTTTATCTGAATTTAAGTTATTAGCAGAAAATTATCTCTGATGATTTAAATAATAAACTTAGGTTTTTTTTTATAATTTATAAAACTTGAAAGAAGAAATTAGAAAGCAAGATAACATGGAAAAATTATTATACTATGTGGCTTTTACCAAATACAGTATTTTTTTCGGAAATTGCGTCTAAAAACGTTACTTTGAAAAAAACTTTCTTTCTAGAATGAATGGGAATATGGTTTAGCATATTACGCTTCAAATTAAACCTGCGTTTACAAATGTTACACTGAAAAGGTTTTTCTCCAGCATGAGTGTGAAGATGGATTGTCAGATTACTTTTTTGTGCGAAACTTCGTTTACAAATATCACATTGGAAAGGCTTTTCTCCAGTATGAATGCGAATATGCGACTTCAAAGATGTCCTATATGAAAACTTCTGTTTACATATATTACACTGGAAAGGCTTTTCAAAAAATATAAGTTTATTAGACTCAGAAACACTTACAAAAGTGTTAATAAATGCTTTATTGAAACTATAATAAAAACATTTACAAAAGTGTTAATAAATGCTTTATTGAAACTATAATAAACACTTACAAAAGTGTTAATAAATGCTTTATTGAAACTATAATAAAGCGTAATTAGCAAACAAAACTTGTTTAATCCAATTCAACTATCAAAACAACTATTCACAAGCCTCCGATACAACTTCAAACAATCGTTGATCTTTACAAGAAACTCAACTGTCACTTTCGGCAATTTTACGTCAAGACAACACCTAATTGGCTTGTTGGTTGCGTCGATCTTTTATATCGGATGACTTACAATCCCGCACTTTGCTCATTTGCATACTTATACGTAACAGGGTTCAAAGTTATTAGTTTACAGATTAATTCATTCATGTCATTATCTTTACAATTAATTTATGTTTTAAAGTTATTAGCTTACAGGTAATTCATTTGTGTCATCCTCTTTCAATTAATTTATTTACTTCGATGCGGATCATTCTTACATTCGCATATCAGACCAGTGGCAAAATTAGTTAAATAAGATGACATCATTAACCAGGAAAGCTCTTCTGGGGGACGGATTCCAATTCTGTATCACGTGATTGCTAACGACAGAGACGGAGAATGTGGGAAGTAAGTTAACTTTTAAACTAAAATATAATACTCTAGAATATAAGAAAATAATGCTAAATAATAGAGTGCATAACAAAATAAAAATAGGACAGGTCAAAGTTAACTTCCTCACAAGAGGAGATAGGTACCTAATTATTATTTTTTTACCAATTTTAATAAATCATTAAGATAGGTACCTAATTATTATTTTTTTACCTATTGTTTATATACCTACGAATTACATATTTTATTTTAGAATTTATTAATTCGTTTAATTGGGACAGCCACTTAATTGGGACAAAATGGCTTAGCCCAACGTGTCCCAATTAAGTGGAATCCACTGTATATAATTTTCACAAACAATAACAACACTGAAGATTTTGGATGGGAAGAAATGGTCTTTACTTAATGAATTATCAGATAATAGCATCTTTGAAAACTGTGTGTGAATGAGTGCCTTTAATAAAGAATTCTCAATTATTGATATGGCCCTTAGCATGGATACATACTATATCCAATGATAGATCATAATAAGGAGGCTCTAAGATTCATTAACTATAAGATTACAGAAAAGTAATATTACATGCTCATATGAATATAGTAGGACACTTATGCAGTTTCAAAGATACATGGATACATCATTTATTTTTGTTGAATTACTATAAAATGCAAATGACAAATTCATTAAATAATTTATTTTTTTGCAAAAATATAATTTGTGGTCATAAATTGTTCTTATCTACGCTAAAAATATGCTCATAAATTTCATTTGGCCATTTTATTTACTAATGCACTCATTCGTGTATTGTTATATTGTATAATTTAAACATTGTTGGAATTATGTATTTTTCAATTTATGTGGAAATTTTTTTGATGAATTAACCACATAAATCTAGGAACTTATGTATATGCAGCAACAAGTAAATGCAACAATTACAATGTATTGGATCTTAAAACAAGATCTAGCTTGTACAAAGAATGTTAGATGCAGTTTATATCTGCATCTGGTTCTATTGAGTTAAGCAAAGATCCATCAGAGATTCCTGATGGATAGAATTAAAAAATTGATTGCTGGAAGATAAAAAAAAAAAATAATACCTAACTTATCATGTCCTTGCTTATTTGCATATATAAAAACTCACAGCCATGAAATATCTGCCCAATGGTGAATAGCAGCCACTCTATTATACTGGATGCTCTGCTATATAATCTTGAAAATTGTAGGCTGATGTATTGCTATTGTTATGAACCAATATCTGTAGACTATTGGATCTTTTGAATAATTCATTGACTGCCTATTAGAAGTCAGCCTCTTCCCTGACTAAGTAATAGTCGGGAAAAGGCTGACTTTTCAGGACTTTCAAAAACTATCCAAACATTTCATTGCTTCTAGTATACCAGTTATTGAAATACTTATCTCCTTACTCTTAAAGTACCATCAATACTTTATGTCTTATGCTACATAATCTAGGATTCTGGATTCTTATTTCCAGATTTTAATTTATTTATTATTTTTGGATCTTTTTTTGTGTTTTAAGTTTTATACTATACTGTATTCATTCATAATATCTCTATCCACTGATGAAAATGAATTATTCAAACATTTAGAATTCATATTGAAGTATATTCATAGAACAATTGAAACCATAATAATTTATGATTACTGTACAGCATGGTTATTATGGCACTACAAAAACATTTGAACTTTTACTACTGTACTTTTATATAATTTTGAATATTCAAGATTACTAGATCTTAACTGAACATAACATTTATTGGTAAATATTTTACCGCGAATTGTATAAAACGAAATTTCAATAATAAAAAACACAGAATTTACCACTTTCATCTTGCGAAGTCATCATGCGTTTATATTAACAATGAGCTCATTCGACGTGCCTCCTACTTCGATGCTGAATTTCATATGAATTGAAAAAAAAGGTTCAATCCTTTACTTCCGGCAATCTAACAGATCGCAGCGCCAATGGAAGAATATTATTTTACTTTCATGAGAAACTTTATGACCAGTCAGAAAATAAATATCAATACAAATTAATATTAAATATTTATTTTCATATAAGTTCTTTATTTTTATAAAATATTAAATATAGCACAGTATAATGGTTTAAGGCAGCACTTCTCAAACTTTTTTCATTCACGAACCCATTTTTCATTACGAGATTTTTCGCGACCCCATTTTTTATTACGAGATTTTTTGCGACCCCAGGTATTAAATATGAAATAAAACATACAAGTACATAAATCATTTACACACTTATTAAGATGAACACAATCAACTAACTACACTGAAAATTCATATGTTGTCATACGTTAAATGTTGGGCATTTGTGAAATTACATATAAACTGAAATTCAAGTGTTTGAATTTAATTTTTGCGACCCCAGCATTTCGCTTCGCGACCCCATTTGGGGTCGCGACTCATTGTTTGAGAAGCGCTGGTTTAAGGTATTTTTTATCAATTTTGATCACGAATTTGATGCTATATACCAGGGGTAGCCAAACTTCCTGTCACTACGAGCCACATAGGAGAATCTCAAATACTTGAGAGCCGCATTTTCTTTCTGGATCAATGAGAATAGCAGTATCAGTTTTTTGCATTTTCTTTCTGGATCAATGAGAACAGCATCAGTTTTTCGAGTAATCTTAACAATAATTTCAAAAATTATTTATTTCACACGCATTTATTTCGTATTTACATAAATAAACAACTTATAGATATATTATTTTTTAGCTTAAATAGATATTTACTTCATATCAATTATTGACTTTCATGGTATGGAGCCACATTGAAGGTACCAAAGAGCCGCAAGTGGCCCGCGATCCGCAGTTTGACCACCCCTGTTATATATTAATACCAAAATCTATGATTAATACAATACTATATTAAACAAATAACATATAAGTATATGGAAATTTAAACTTAAAAAGAGAATATTTCAATTTTTACATGAATTTATCAATTTTATTACTAATAACATATTCTAAATTGAATATCATTTCAAATACGATATTAGTTTTTAAATTACAGTAAGAACCCGCCTAAACACACCTCCGTTTAACGCCGTTTCAATATAACGCGGTTGGCGGCCGGATGGCCGAGTGGTAACGCGTTGGCGTACCACACTGGAGGACCCGGGTTCGCGTCCCGGGTCTGGTCCCGGCTTTTTCGCGGGTTCGCGTCCCGGGTCTGGTCCCGGATTTTTTTCGGGGTGCTGGGGCTCGGCCCGAGGTGATTCCCGTCCTTCACCATCCGGCCCCCCTCCACGGGTGTGGGTGCAGCCCACCGTCCTTCACCATCCGGCCCCCCTACACGGGTGTGGGTGCAGCCCGTGGCCGTTAGCATCCCAGATTTTTTCGGGGTACTGGGCCCGGCCCGGTGATCCCCGTCCTCCTCATCATCCGGGTCTGGTCCCGGAATTTTTTCGGGGTACTGGGCCCGGCCCGGCGATCCCCGTCCTTCACCATCCGGCCCCCCTCCACTCGTAATCTCCCTGATTGGAAAGGGGGCGTAAAATATGCCAAAAAATTGGGTGCAGCCCGTCGTTGGAACTGGCCCCGTCCCCTTAGTAATCTCCCTGATTGGATCGTGGTTGGAACTGGCCCCGCCCCCTTAGTAATCTCCTGATTGGAAAGGGGAGTGGTTGGAACTGGCCCCGTCCCCTTAGTAATCTCCCTGATTGGAAAAGGTTGGAACTGGCCCCGCCCCCTTAGTAATCTCCCTGATTGGAAAGGGGTGTAAAAAAATTATATTAATATAGAAACGCATAATCTAATTCACACAGACGATATGCAAACCTTAGTAATCTCCCTGATTGGAAAGGGGGCGTAAAATATGCAAAAACAAGTAATTATATATATAACGCGGTTTTCTCAAATTCTATATTTTATCCGATTTGAAAATCCGCACCAAAAATGAAAAGAATCAATATTCAATTTGGTGCGGATTTTCAAATCGTTATACTCACATAAATCCGAAATCGGATGAATTTGTTGCTTTGATACTCCTATGCCGTCTCGCAGTGCGTTTGATATCAGAGTAGTGCAGTACATATGAAAGTCTGTTCTGATCACAGTTCATATTTATTAGTGATTGCAAATTTACCGACTTTTTCTATTACCGGTAATTCGGTAAAATTTTCAAATTAAAGAAATTAATATAAAATACCTATCAGATTTCCATGTTCATTATAATTTTCCACTTATATACTTCAGTACTATTCTGTTTATTAAAACAGCTATAATTAGAAGTTTTCTGATATGCTAAAAAAATAAGAAAATATTGTATTTATTAATTATACTATAAGGTTTTATATATATTTTCTTTTTGTGCAATTTAAAATTACTATTTATCATGAATTAACATATAATTATAGAAACAGTTGTCGAACAGTTTTGCATATATAAGCATGAAAATAATTTAACTTAAGTAGGTTAATTGAATTTAATAGAAAATAAGATTCACATTGATTTTTTTATGACCTCTTGCAGGTTTTTATAATTCATTGAAATATTGATATTTTTAGGATAAATGTGAGCTATTTTAAGACTGCTTTAAATTTTTGTTACAGTATTTTATATAGTGCTGTGGGAACTACAAATTATACAAGTTTATTTTAGAGCTAACATATTATAAACAAATATTTAGAAAAAAAGAGATCAGATTGGTTTTAATTTACAGAAATGACTAAGCTTTCCACATGGATTTCTTGCTAATGTGATGAAAATTTATCTGTCAAACAAAGGATTGATTTGTAAAGAATAAAAATATTCCAATTAAATTTTGATTATTTATATTTTTTTTATCAATAGTTTACTGTTATTTTTGACTATTCCATTTTTCAGTTTTAAATTATAAAATTTTTGTATGAAAGAAAATACATTCTTTTTGTGTGATCAATAATAATTCATATAATGAGTAAATGAGCCATATTATGAGTCATTCAATCCTCATACCGGTTCTTGGAAAGTAGTACTGTTAACAGTAAAATCAAATATTTGATCTGTTATCATCGAATATGCTAAAAGTAATTTAAAACAACTGGTTCTAATAAAAAAGTATCATCAATTTTAAGATAAATTAAATAATTCTAATGATTTATTTTAGAATAAAATCCATAAATTTATGAAATTTGAATTTGTTCAAAGGAATAATTCAAATTCATTGAATATTTAGGTTCTTAGACTGAAATAATTTAGTTTTTTTTTTTTATAAATATTTTCACTTCTCCAGTTATCCCATATTATAATCCTTGAGGTTATATTATGCAATAATAAAAAATTACATGCATTTGCAAAGATTCAAAACTAGTATTATGACCTGACCTATTTAAATATATTAAAAAAAAGTTGTTTACAACTTGAACAACACAGTGTGTATATAAATAAGTCAGGTAACTCAAGTTTATCAAAATTGCAAAAGTTTTTTTTCATTAATCATCAAAATAACATGGAAAATTCATTTCTAACCTTTTGGTAAAAATTATTTAGAAGCAGAATGTAGATGGTAGACATTAAGAGAAAGAAATCTGGTATTTTAATTATCTTTAGCAATCATTTTTAACCTAATTTTCCTAAAGAGGAAAGACCTTTGAAATTTCTGTTACCATTTAAAAGTTAAAAAAGAAAATGCTTGTCTATAATAAACAACTGCTATTTTTAAGATATGTATTAAAGGTTTGATTTATTATTTAATCATTCAAGGATTCTTTATCTTCCTCTCTCTCTATCTTACTGACAAATGTGAAAGTGCAAAATATAAAAATATTTACTTGAAAAATATATAATATGGGATGGATAGTGTTTTGATTTTATGCACAGTACAGTATTTTAAAATAATAAATTTAGAATTGTAGTATTTTATAGCTTTTTAAATGTGTTGTTAAAATTTTATTTTATTTTTAATCATAAAAATTGCATTTAATTAAAATGAAATTAGAGATTTATCTGATATGTTGATTCATTACAATGAATCTGTTTTTTATTGTATAGCATTTAATTTAAGTAATTAAAAGTAAGAAATCTTTTTTTTTTAGTATTTCTTTTTTAAAGTTGAAATTTGAATTGCCTATGGATGTACTAAAGTTGTATTACGACCAAGCATGTATATCGCACTATTATATCCATTGTAGGGAATTTTTTTTCTTCGCTTCACCACCTACCTACCGTTACAATTTTCTGCACAGATAACCACACATTTTGGCTGATAGCCAGGTGCAAAGGCACTCCAAGTTTGTTCCAGAATGGTTTAGCGCGGCGACGGTATGAAAAAATAAATTGTTCGCCCTCACAAAAAATCGTTTTTTGAATATTTTTTTCGTATTCGTCTTATTTTACATTTTATATCCGAATTCGCGAAATATCGCCTGTTAAACGTTATTTATTTATTTATTTATTTTTAATTAAAATTCTGTCGGCGTGCGTTTGTAATTAAATTATAAGAGAGTAAACAAAAAAATAATTTTAAAGGACGTTGTCGTCGTCTGCTTTTCGTTTTCGACACCAGATGGCGACAGTTTCCGAGCGAGAGAGACAACACCACACAGGAGCGATTATTATTATTATCGTAAATTAGAAAATCCGTCCGGCATGCGTAGCTAATGCGACGACCAAGAGAGAGAACACCACACAGGAGCGATTATTATTATTATTATTATTATCGTAAATTAGAAAATCCGTCCGGCATGCGTAGCTAATGCGACGACAGGAAGTAACGTAATAATAAATAACAGAAAAAAAAATGCGAACGACGATAAAACAAGTGGAAAAAAAAGACGTTATCTGTCGATCGACTTCGTATATGTTATCTGGTAAAACTGGAAGACTTTATGACCTTTAAAAATCGGAAAGAAAGGAGCGTGTTCCAAGTCGAAAACTAGGGCACGCGATCAGTTGGTCGGGTTGAAGGTGAAATTTATTTTGGAAGTCATCATCGCGCTAATATTAAAATTGAAGCATTATACGAATCTACGCAGTTTTTCGTCTAATTCAAATGGTCGAGGATCGTTGTTGCGAAGCGGACGAACCTAAATGACGTCCTTTTATTTTTAGACGTTTCAGCCTGACAAAACGGTCCCACAAATCATGTGTCGGATTTCTGGAAGGATTGCAATCTACTAGGAAACGAACTCTTGTTTTTTTTTTTTTTTTTTTTTTTCTGGAAGGATTGCAATCTACTAGGAAACGAACTCTTGTTTTTTTTTTTTTTTGCATAAATTTAGTAATTGTTAAGGGGCTAAATAACGGATGTGTTGTTAAATGGTATGGAAGAGAGAGTCTTGGCATCAAATAGAGATTGGGTGGAGGTATGCACTGAAAATAAAGTCGAATAAAAGGCCCCTCGCACGTGTCCTCGGAGGAGTTTTTCAAAGAAAACGGCCCGGACCCAAACATGTCTCTGTTTTGGATATTCAAGTAAGTAAGGTCTTTGTCCACCCGATTCGAAATCGAGCCGCGACCTGCGCATTATATCCCTTTGGAGAGTCTTCCGTCGCATCCCGTACTCGTGACCGTTCGCCGGCCATCTTAGACCAAACTGTAACAAATGCGGCTGTTTTCTTAAAAGATCGAAGATAAACAGACTTTGAGTTCGACTTCCCTTTTGTTTATTTACACACACTTTCCGAGAGGGAACGTATTTTAAAGTGAAAAGGAACCAGTATTGAAACAGAAAGGTCTGCGGCACGTTAGTCTATATATTGATCCGTACACTGCGGATGGAATCAGCTGGAATCGAGACTTGTGTTTGGTGAAGAAAGACGTCGTTTTGTTTTAAAATAACCCGTACTTCGGTTGCACTACGCTCTGTGATAAATATGGAGTGATGTAGCCGATGCAATTTTCGTGAAGTGAATCACCAGATGATGATCGTGTCGTCACGATTTGTGTGGTGGACACGAGTCAAAGGTCGTTCACTGTTTGTGGAATTAAGAATAGGGAGGCAGATGCTAAATGCACGGTCTGGACAAACTTGTAGTGTTCTTCATCCTTGACGCTAGGGTCGTATTTTTCCCTATGTAAATAATTATTAGAACGATGCCATAGTGTAATGGACTATGGAAAACGAATATTGTATACGGGTGACGGCAGGTAACATAGTGTTGATAAATTTGTTTACCTGTGCCTGCTTACCCTTTATGGCCCAATACTTCTATTCTTGTTACAGATTAGTATTTGGCACTCTGTATCCTGCATATGCATCTTACAAAGCAGTCAAAACAAAGAATGTGAAAGAATATGTAAGTATCATTTTAATTTTTATATTATTTTTTACATAATTTTTTTAAATTAAATAAAAAGAAAGAGAATTTGTTGTTTATATCCAAAATTAACCTTTATAATTGTTCACATTTTAACAAAATGCCTGTTTATAATCAGACCAATTCAAAATAACGCTCCATAAGTTAATTGTTATTGTTTTGGCTAGGAATTTTATACAATAATAAATTCAAAATACTTCACATCATAGCAGGCAGTTTGTTTGAATCCAATGACATTTGTTAGGAACTTGTCTAAAAATAACCAGAAGGACAAAGTTAAAATATAATGTTGCTAGAGTTGTAAAGATCAATATTGTTTATATAAAATTCCTTTATTATATTTGAAATATTAAACAATAATTTTATATTAATGAAAAATATCAAATGTTTATACTGAATTATTTTTCTCTCACACACCAAATAATAATTAATTATGCAAAAGTTTTGTCTGATTTTAATAATACATTATATTTATAATTGAATTAGATGCCAACATCTGTTGCTTTTGGTTTCTATAAATTATCTTCAAATATTTATATTTAGATATGTGGCTATTTGCATTTTAAATCAACATGCTTTGTATTTTAAGAAAGATATTATATCAAATTAATTTTATTACAGTATTTTAAGATAAATTATATATTTAAATAATCAAGAATGGAAACAATTCTTAAAATAAGTTGCATAAAATATTTTTGCTCATAGCATAAAAAAAATTTTTTTTAATTGGAATAAAGTATCAACTAGAAAAGTTTCTATATTCTTATTACAGATGCTGTTTTTATATATTTAATAGATATATTAATAAAATTTGTCGAGCTTTTTTATCCAGTACTTTAAGCTCTCGCTAATGACTGCTTTCAGACATCCATTTCTCTGAATAGTTCTAAATATAGTTTAACAAAGATTCTGAACTAATGATTTTTAGCATTCCTGATTTTCTGCACTAAATTTGTTTTTAACTAGCTAATAAAAAATATTTTATATGAGCTAAAATTTATTTGAAATATTTTTTAGTCTGATGATGATTTCTATGTGGTGTTTTAATAATTTATTAATCTTCTTTATTTGAGCTATAATAATATGGCTAGATTAAATAAAAAAAAATCTATTTTTATAAAAATATATAAAAGTAATTTTTCACAAACATTTACATAATTTATTAAATAAATTTGTTCTGTTTAACGAATCTATTGATTTCACTTGTTTCTGTAAGGCTGATTATAATTTTTGTTTACCGAATAATTTTTATTTTTCTCTATAATTGAAGATTGGATATTTTGTGAATTTTTTTAATACAATTTATTTCTTCTTCTATCAATATTTTAAGTCTCAAAAGCTTATTAATATTTTAATTATTTATGCATTGCAAGATATAATACTATATAGCAATTATTATATTGATCAACAATAGAAAATCTGTTTAAAATTAAAGCAGATTTATCATAGAAAAATTTAATTCAGGATAATCTGCTGATATTCAAAATTAAATTATTTTTAACTACACACAAGATAACTTCTAAACTTAATAATTTAATACAAAAATCTAATTTATTGTATATTTAAAATTTTGACATTGAAAATAATTTGCAGATGTGCAAACTCCAGTTCTGTGATGATATAGAAAAAAAATTGTTTAATCAAATCACTTATTTTTTTAATTGCTTTCATTTCTTTCTTGGAACAAAGAGATGATTTTTTTTTATTGATTTAAAATTCATTTTATATATAATTATATAATTATTAAAATGCTTAAACAATATTAATAATCGTTCTATATAATTATATAATTTTTCTAGAATAAATTATTAAATTAGCTTTTAATATTATACTAAAAGAAATCATTTTATAAGAAATTTATTGATGAATGAAGAATATTTTTATAATATTTTTGTAGCACTCAAATACTAAATTTCTTCATTTCAGTTTTGAAACTATAAATTATAATGTTAAAATTTCTGCTAGAACAAATGCACCTCTACTTCTACTACTATAAATTCACATAAAACCATATTTTTTGCTCTTGTAATAAAATAGAAAATTATCATTCTCTATTAATGCTAAAATACTATTATTTAATATCACTAAATACAGTACAATTTATTTTAATTCTGAATATAAAATTTATCATAATTTTATATAAAAAAATGTAGCGATTATTTATATGACAAATTTATTTTTATGCAAATTTTTCTTTAAAACTAAAATGTAAATGTGATTTAAAAATAGCATTCTTATCAGATATCTTTATTTATTCATTATAGTAAATGATTTTTAAAAATGAAGTTATAAATGTCAAAATTTTATACTAATTTTTAAAGTATTGTAAATTTTGAAATATAATTCTTCAAAACGGCTTTGTAATTGTTTTCAATATGTAAAATGATATGACTCAGCTATTTATATATAAAGTTATCTCTGATAAGGTTTAAGTAATTCTAAAATATACTGTTTTAAACAACAAATTCTCTCTATGGTTTATTATTACAATATAAAATATATTGACAAATTTTAATAACTTTTCAGGTAAAGTGGATGATGTATTGGATAGTCTTTGCTCTCTTCACGTGCATAGAGACATTTGCAGACATTTTTGTCTCATTTTGGTATGTAATATACATTTAAGATTAAATTTTTCATGTTAAATGAAATTGCTGCATTAAAATTTGATTTTGGATAAAAATCACATTCAATGAAAATAATAGAAATTATTATTATCTAAATATTTTTATTCAGATCTGAATTAAACAAAATATTAAACTTGTTTTCGTTATGCAAAACTTATTTGGTTCTTTTTATGATTAAAAATAAACATTACAATTCTAGGCTTCCTTTTTATTATGAAATGAAGATTTTGTTTGTGTTATGGTTGCTTTCACCTGCTACTAAAGGGTCCAGTATTTTATATAGAAGGTTTGTTCATCCACAGCTGACTAGACGTGAGAAGGTTAGTTCACTAAATGTTTTTCGTGTGTGTGTGTGTGGAGAGATTAAAATAATTTATATTAGAGTACTAAAAATTAAAACAATTTACTTGTTATCTTAAAATTTAATTACTATCTAGAATGAAAAATTAATTATTTTGAATAATATGACCTTGGATAAGAATAATTATAATTCGACAACTCTCTATTAACTCTGTATATGATTAAGCTTAAGTTAAAAATATATATATATAAATGAAAATATAAATTTTATAAAGCATTTATCATAATCTTCCTTACATTATTGACTATCATTCTATTTATAATTGAACTATTATCCTGCAATATTAAATAATCTATAAATTATTAAAATATTAATTAGGAAATAGATGACTACATTGCTAAGGCAAGAGACCAAGGCTATGCCACTATGCTTCAACTTGGTTCTAGGGGTTTAAGTTATGCCACTGCCGTAGTAATGCAGACAGCTCTAAAGGTAAAGGTCATTTTTTAACTTATAATTTTTAATCGAAGTGATTATTTTAGAAATATCAGGAGTCTATTAAAGTATATTTTGAGAAAAAGAGAAACTTCTTATAAATTCTATTGCACAATTATTTATAATTTTTATATAAATCAGAGTTACAATCAACAGATAAAATATACAAAAATTCCTAAAATTATATCTTGCATTATAATTTATAGAAATTTGTTTTTGAAATGAATTGGTTTTTTAAATGTTTAGAAAGAACAATAGTAGTTTTATTATTTATTATTTCAATATAATAGCAATTTAATAAATAATAAAACAATATAGACTGATGATATAAATATTTAATTATCTAGCATTTTTAAATGCATATTGGAAAAATAATATAATGCTGAAAAGATTGGATAGTAGAGGAAAATATCAATATTTCAAAAAAAAATCAATAAAAATACATGACACATGATTTTAAAGTGATCAATTCATTTGCATATAACTAGTAAAAATAATTATTTTCTACTTTTCTGTTGTGCTCATATTGGAAAATATTTTAATTCTGAAAAAAATTGCATTCATATTTTTCTTCTTTTAATATAGATTACCATAGTGAAAATATTTTTCATATGATGGATTAATATTGGATTATAAATTATTTTCATTATAACTTTGTGCTGGAAAAAATACATATTAATGAATGTAATTTTTATTATAAATTTACAGCAATTATCATAAAATTTGTATTTTATAGGGTCAAGCAACTCTGGTCAGCCATTTGCGTAAAAGCTATAGCATGAGTGATTTGGGCCAAGATGACAGGAGTGCTTCTCAGTATTCTTCAGCACGTCCACGTCGAAATACCCAATGTGGTAAGAAAAATATTTTATTGGTTTGAAATTTTTGGCATATTATAATTTCATCAAAATATCATTAAGTTAAATAAGTTTCACAAACAGATTTCAGAATATGTTTAACTTAGAAATTAAAATGTATGTAAATTATGTTTCGGTTTATTCAGAAAAAGATTAAATGTAAAAAAAAGGAATATAAAATAAATATCTAGCTAGTCTTTATAATTTACTTTTATATTTGCTGATATGAATAGTCTTATAATTGGAAGAAAAAAAATCTTATGGGAAATAATATGCTATATTAGCATATTATTTCCCATAAGATTTCGAAGTAATATGGTATATCACCCTATTACTTCGAATTTATGCTGCAATAAGATTTTAAAATTGGAAAAAATAAAAATGATTTTATAATAGGTTTTGAAAAATAAGAAACATTTTTAATTACTTAATCAGGTACTAATATACATAATAAGCTACTGAATAAATTGTAATCAACGATCGTAATACTATGCGCATACATAGAGCGTAAAGCAAAAGCCCGAACGTTGGGAAGTGGGAACTCGGTAGAAATAAGATGTTAAAATATTCACTTTGAATTTAAGCTGTGCCCAAATTTTACGTCTTAAAAATCCAAATAAAAAGTGTGGCTTAAATTCGAAGTAATACGGTATTATAGTCAAATATTTTATTTTATACAAGACAAACAGACACAGTTAATATTTTTGAATAAAAAATATCTATCTGATAAATTTTTATCAGTCATTATTGGTGAATTAAAAATTATTATTGACTTTTTTTAAAGAATATTAAAATAAATTATCATCAGCTTTTTTCTAGAAACTATTAAACTTTTCATATAATAGAAATAAAATAATGCTAAAAATATAAGACTTGCAATATAAAAGTTATAACAAAAATTTTAAATATTAGATTAATACTTGAATAAAATATTGAAAAATATTTTAATTACTTAATAAATATTTATCAAATTATTTTAAGTTTAGTTTTCAAGAAGAAATAGGTATCAATATTTTGATAAAATCTTTTGTAAGCCAAAATAGAAACTTTATTATGTCAAAATAGAATCCTGTGAAGAACTGTTTTTCTGTTGAATTTATTATAACAAGAAGGATAATAAATTCTTATCAAGTTATTTTAGCTCATTATTATTTTTCTTATATAAGATGCCACTTTGATTGAACAACAACATAAGAAAATTAATGTACTTAGATTATGCCAATATCTTGCTCCCTAGGTGCATTAATTTGAATAAAAATAAGGATTATTTGTGAGGATTTTTGATGTGATAAAACCAATGAAATTGTCTATTTGCTGAACAGATAGTGAGAAAAAGAAAAAATGAATCAACCAAATGGCCTGATGCTAAACTTCTATCTAGAAACACCAGGTTCCAGATTTTTCAGGAGGGATTTTATCTTTATATGTTGAAAAACCATTCTTCAGTCCTTAAGTAAATCCCATCATAAATATAACTGATATATTATGATAGTAGCCATTTCTGAACCTGTGTATGATTCAGCAGCATATTTGAATCAACTAATCAACCATAAAATATGAGATGTGATAACATACATACATATAAAAATAATTTTATTACTGTTCTAAATAATTATTGAAAAATATATTTTCCCAATGTATAACACACAAGTTACAAAGAGATCATTTATTTGAAGTTTAAATATTTAAATTTATAATGTTGGAATCATTTCAAACCTGACAGTTACAACTATATATACTCATTTATTTGAAGTTTTTTTAAATATTTAAATTTATAATGTTGGAATCATTTCAAACCTGACAGTTACAACTATGTATAATTCTTTGGCAATTTTCATTTCTCTAATTCTTTATAACATTAATAAGTATCTGATTAGGGTTATGTATATAATTTCTTTATTTTACAAGTTTTATGGTCTCTTATCACCAAAATTTTTTAATAATTATGATATTTATAAAGATATCAATATATTTTTTCCCTCCCTAAAAACAACTTTGAATTGAGAGAGTTAAGAATATATTTTCGATTTAAAATATTTTTTCATTCATCAAATTAGCTAGATGGCTTTGTGTCGTCTATATCACAGACTGCTCAGTTCTGCTATAAAGGCAATCCCCAAATTATATAGATCCATACTTATGCAAGGTTAGCTTTAGTTAACAAACCTAGCCCAAATCAGGCTCATTATCTAAATTCCCCTCTTGCCATAGCCTTCTTAAAATGCTGGAGATATAGGATTCAGAATTGAATCCAGATCCTCCAAGATTGTAAGTGACTGCATTACCATATGACTGATGTGCTTTTTTTAATATTATTTTTATTGCTACATTTTTGTAACATATTAGTACTATATAAAGTATGATCCAACATACATAGATTTAATTTATGTAGAATTTCCTAGAATGATCCACTTTTAAATCAGGGACTTCCTATATAATAATCTCAAATAAATGAAGTAAGAATTATAAAATAAATTATATTAAAAGTATTTAAAAGTACAATATATGAGAAGATTTTTCTTTCCATAAAAATATCATTTCATTGTAAGTTGCTTCTTTAGACATATTGCTGCTGATATATAAAAGGAAAACACTTCTATTATAATTTTTTTAATTCACATAATTTAATATTTCAATAAACTATCTTCAATATATTTTTTATTGGAAATATTTCATATAAATACTATTTGTTAGATAATGAATATGCATATAGAGTGCCAAATACGTGGCATTCTCAGAAAAAAGTAGAGTATAATTTTCTATTTCTCTAAATATCTTGACAATTTTGAAAAGAAGACCTGTTATTTTATTAAAAATACTTGAGATTTTTTGTTTGATTATATATTTTTATTTAATGTAAGAAACTTATTTACATTATATTATTTATCATATTTATTATGAATACATTTCTTGATAGACAAAGTTGCTGTAAAAAATAACAGAAAATTGTGGTTTATCAATAATTAAAATAGATATTATTTAAATGTATGATATATAAAGTAACCATGACTGATCCAAAGTAATATGCACAAATGGCATATGTCATTATTGAATTTAAGTGATGCAGTCATTTTTATAATACTAATATAAATACAGTAAATTTTATCTTATCCCATCTTGCTTTAACTGTCTACATCTACATCGATTTTTTTGTAAATTAGATTTCTAGTGTCAAGGAAAACAAAATTAAATTCTAGGAATGAGTATAATATATTATAACAGCAGTGTCATTCAGAAATAAAAGCACTTGAAATTATGATAAGATATATCAAACAATAAGATAGTTCATCTAATATTGATGTAATTTTTATGAAAATATTTTTAATGAAACTATAGTAGTTTGTCATTTCGAGGATAATATAAACTGGCAACAATTCATTTTTGTACTATGATATATCAGGAGCTTCATATCTTACTTAAAAATGTATTATTAGAATGAAATAATCTTGTTAAATGACATGATATACATTTCTCGAAAAATGCCATGTTATAAAGTATAAATGCCATCGTATTTTTCTTTACACATTTAACATTAATCAGTGCTTGTAATCAACTTCTTATGTACTTCATTTTATGCTTTGTATTTGAATCCTAAGGCTGGTTGCAAACTAGTTGATATTGCAGTAATCCGGTCGCATTTGATGTTGTACCAAAATCTTACATAAAACTTGTCATTGCATACTCATTGCAGGGACATCGTCACCTCCGATGAAATAGAGGCGGAGTGAGCAACTTTCCTAACATCAAACACGTCAGATATTTGGTGCGATGGCACATGCGCAGTGAAAACGTTGAAAAGTTTAGCATGTGTATTTGGATATTGTTGTTAGTTTGTCAAATGATTTACATTTATTAAATAAATTTGAGATTTTAAACCAATTTTTATTCATCTTTATATTTAATGATGTAATTTGAATCAAAAATTTAAATAATACAATAATAAAATCTATATAAGAAGAAGAATTCATATTATCTAAAGCTAAATGGCATTGTTTTAATTGCTAACAAGTATTTGGTTGGAGAATAAAACAGCTATTCATTCTACTAGAATTGAGAAATTTAATCATTTGAGATTAAGGAAGAAAAAAAACTTTTTGTTTGTGTCATAACTTTATTTTTTTTTGAACAGCTCACTAATAATATATGTGAACTGTACAATATATAAAGATAAAATGAATATGCAGTACAACATAAGCCAGCATTAGCATGTCATCTCTGCACGTTGCCATTACTCGATAGGTAAACAAATATTTGAGAAATGTTGATTGGCTGTGAAAACATCATCATGAGTGATGTCAATTTAACAACCACCTCAAAGATCACATCCAGCAATGTCTTATGAAATAGTCACGTGACTAGAGAAATTGCATCTGACGTCAGATCACAGTTGATACTCTCGACTAGTGTGCAGCCGGCCTAACACCCAGACCGCCATGTTGCATGAAATGCATTCTTGAAAATGCAATGCTTACTGCAACAAAGCAAATTAAAATATAAGAATTTCTATAAGAAGCTATTGAAATATGGATGATGGTAACAGGCACAACTATTTTCAGTAAATAAAGTTTAAAAAAAAAATATATTCAGTCCTCAATTTATCTTTTGAATTATGAAGTAAAAGATAGTTATTTTTCTGTTTATTTAAATTCTGATATTCTATATAAATGTCAGTTGTATATTTTTAATGATAAATTATAATTTATGAGGATATATTTGTTCTGATTCAAAATTAGTTTTTTCATGAAAGATTACTATTTGATCTCATACTTTAAAATGTTTATTTAAAGTCTATTGAACTTTTTTACTTCCATATAAATTTCCTTATAGCAACTGATATCAAGTACTATCATTCTATATTACTATCAGAAAAATTAGAAATACTATTTTATCAATTTCTTAAGAATGATGAATATCGAGATAAATGGATTTTGTTTATACAGATATACTGAGACTGATAACCAAACCAAGTAATGAAAGTTGCTATGTTATCAAAAGGAAAAATTTCCCCCAAATGATTAAAAAAAGTGAAACCTTAAGACTCACAGTTTAATTTTGTCTTTAAAATTATTTCTTTGGAAATTGCACAAACTAAATGATGCAAAATGAGATCTGGGTATATTGCTGTTCATGCTCTTTCTTTTCATGATTACTTAATACTATTCATTATTTGCATTAATTTTTCATATATGTAGATCACTGCTATATTGATTATTGAAATGCCATTAATTGCGCAGTTCATTTATTTCTGATATCTGAAATTGACGGATATAGTGCTAAATATGCTAGTAGATTACAATTGCAAAATTATCTTATTGTTGTTAACATTACTTTCATTTATAGTCATTTGCTAATTAAGTTTTAAGTTTAATGTAAGAATCAAATCTTGAATGACTGAGAGAAATAATATCAATTTTTAATATTCACTAGTAAGTTGATATCAAAACATAGAAAATTTTTAAGACATTATGTTGATATTCAGATACAGATTAAATTATTTGAAGAAAACTGTACTTATATTTGAGTTTGACAGAATAAATCATAAAGGATAATATTTAGAATAAATAAGTAACTTAAATTGTAAGTAATAACATTTTTAAAATTGGAAGTATAAGTAAAATGCAACATCTCTAATGTCATTGGTGCACATTGTTTTTCTCTGCATCAGCAAGAAGAACATTATTAGATGTAAATTGCTTTAGAAACTTCTTAGAATGTTCCTTTTAATACAAGATTGCTAGCTGCTCATAAAATGAATTTTCAGTACAAATTACACTTGCTCTTCAAAGTGACTCTTATGTTGGAGCTTCATACCAATAGAATGTATCTAATGCACATAATTATCATAAATTATATGTATTATAATCAATTTAGTCTTTTCCTTGCTAATTTGTTTTGAATTTTCCAACAAAGATTTTGAACTTTACTTTTTTGCTTAAAATATTTTATTTTAACTTTATATAAGTTAAAAATATAAAAGTTAATCATAATCAAATAATACTTTTTTCACATAAATCTTTGGAGTAGGCAATGTAAATATTAAGTCTAATTAGCAATAAATGTACAAACTATCATGGTTTTATTTTTTATTTAAAAGTTACAAAATTTTCATCAAATAGCTGCCTTTAAATTTAACTGTAATTGTTAAATTTAAAGGCTAATAAATTATTTATGAAAATAAATTTCTAAAAGTTTGGACTGTTTTGTAAATCAGTTTTTTGCTTCTAATAAATTATTTATGAAAATAAATTTCTAAAAGTTTGGACTGTTTTGTAAATCAGTTTGAGAATTCAATATGCAGGAAAAGTTATTTAAAATCTGAATGATAAAAACTTCACATCCACATCCTCCTATGAGAGTTTTCTCTTTTCTCTCTGGTCTCCAATACTCCAGAGGGGAGAAAAAACAATTCACATATCATTAGTGTAGTGATCATTTGGCACTACACACACACACACACACACACACACACACACACACACACACACACACACACACACACACACACACACACACAC
>AYEL01063792.1:0-37935 GCA_000484575.1 Olivierus martensii
CACACACACACACACACACACACACACACACACACACACACACACACACACACCTGTTTCTACATACTATACCAGCTTCCTCAAAAGTTATTCTTGTCTCATATAAATGCACTACTTGTTCAGACTCTCAAATCCACATATCTTCAGATATTCGGCCATTTGTTTTCTTCATTCTTTTCTTGGTCTCCCTCTCCAACATTTACTATTCACAAGGCCATCATACTTCTCATTTGTTCCACATGATCAAACCATCTCAAAGTTGGCTTTTATATTGCATCAGCCGTATTCTTTTTCACTCTATACTTTCTACTTTATCATTTGAAATACAATCATACTTTGTTGTCTCAAATATCACATCTCCACTATATTCAAATACTTTTTATGCCTTTCAAATACCTGTTTTTCATTCCCATACATCAGTACTAGAATTTGACCATCCTAGTTCTTTGACAAATTCTCATTTCTTGCATGTCTCCTAAGAATATAGATGAGAGAATAAATTTTATAGAAAAAGATACAATCAGTGTTTTAGGCAAATTAAGGTAGATTGATAGTAAAATGATTTCTTTATAAAAGAAATTATCATACATAAGAAAATGATTCAAATTGGTTAAATTTGTTAAAATTTTTTTTGAAGTGAAAGATATTTTGAAGGAAATATGTTGTGAAAGTTAAGTTTTTACATGAAATGTTTTTTAGAATTTTTTCAAAATCGCTTAAATAAAAATAATTACTGTAAATATACTTTTACTTTAATTTAAATCTTACTTTCCATCTATAAATATTTAAATATTTGTAAAAAGCTGATATGTAAATTCTGAAAGAAGTTTATTTTTTTTAATCAAATCTTTATGAAATAATTAAAAATCATGAATGTATCGTAAATATACTTTTACTTTAATTTAAATCTTACTTTCCATCTATAGATATTTAAATATTTGTAAAAAGCTGATATGTAAATTCTGCATCATAAAGAAGTTTATTTTTTTTAATCAAATCTTTATGAAATAATTAAAAATCATGAATGTATGAATAGTAAATAAAGATCAAAAGTAATTACTTTTTAAGAATAATCTTTGCATAATTTATTATTAAATAAAGAATATGTATATTTTGTAATAGAAATAATTTATTAAACAAATTTCTTAAAACTTTTCAATTAAATAACAAATTAATGCTTAAATGATTTTCTTATAACATCCAGTAATTTTTGCTATTGTTTCACAATCCCAAGAATGATATATTCCATAGTGAAATATGCTGACTTTGATAGAGAACAAGGAAAAATATGTGCTCATAGAAAGTGTTTATGTCTGTAATAGAAAATTTTCTAAGTATTAGAGGCATTTAAAATTGTTACTTTTTGTATCTATGCATAAATATTTTTTGTAAATTTAGTGTAATTTTGTAAATTTTTTTATTTGTGCTAATAAACTTCAATACAATACATATTCAGGGGGGTAATGCAAATGTCAAAAAAAAAAAAATTCTGATTGTGACCATTTTATTCATTAATCTTTTATTTCTTTTGCAAAAATTTGCATACTTAAATGTTATGTTGAACATTTTTGCAAAATATATTATGTTATCTTAATTTGTATTAAGAATAGCAGTGCCTATGAAATGTGTGTTTTATTTGTTATTACTTAATATGCCTAACTGCTGTAATGCAATGTTTTGATACTGTTACCTCGATGCAAATTCGGTCTCTTGTCCTCCAAAACAGAATGAGATTTTATTTGTTAATATGAAACTCTGATTACAATTTGCATTTTGTAGCTATTTTTTGATGAACAGTTTTTGCTACTTAATTATTTCTAAGCTTGCAATCTTTATTACGATTCTGCAGTCCGAAATAATATATTTTGTCATTTAACAGCTTCTATATTTATCATCAATTGAAAATTTCTTTAAAATGCATTTCTGATAATTATTTCAGTAATTAATCTGGTTTTGTAGATCGTGATAATATTTTCAATAGAGTAGCTTTTAAGTCAAAGAGTGCTATTATATTATCAGTTATTTAGTCTTCATTAATAATTTTTTCTAAGAGAAAATAGTAGAAAACAACTTTATATAGTGTCTAGTTTAGTTGAAAATACAATAATCCACTTCCAATTAGAAGTTCAAATATATCAATTTCAATATATTTGAACTTCTAATACAACATTTCTCAACTGGGGTTATGCAAGACATTGTGATTGAAAAACAAGCATCATTTTATGACTTTACACACGATGTCAGAATAAAAAATGAAATTTCTTTTAATTACACTACTGACTTGCATTAGAGTTGATATTCTTTATGAAGAGAAGAATATAAAACAATATGCTAATAAATTGACCAAAATAAACAATTTACTGAAAAAAATCATTGTTTACTCACAATAATAATTATCGATGCTATTTTATTATTATACAGGAATCCCTTGATTAGTGTGGGTTTGAATAATGCAGTTTTGATTAGTGTGCCAAAAAAAATTTTGAGACTATCCCTTTATATATACGGTGCAAAATTTGATTAGTGTGCTCAACAAGTTGATTTATTTTATTTATTTATTTATAAATAGCATCGATAATTATTATTGTATTATTATACAGGAATCCCTTGATTAGTATGGGTTTGAATAATGCAGTTTTGATTAGTGCGCCAAAAAAATTTTGAGACTATCCCTTTTTACGGTGCAAAATTTGATTAGTGTGCTCAACAAGTTGATTTATTTTATTTATTTATTTATTTGCAAACCCTCTGAAGGTTGGCAGCTGAATCTCTGGGATTGTAGTCTACATGATTAGATTACTGCAATAAATTTATTTTTTTTAATTCTGTTAATATTAGATTTTCATCATCTAATTGTTATATTTTAAATTCATTTGTAATTTAATTATTACAATATTATATAGCCAGCCTTGCCTTCAGTTCCTTTCCAGTACTCGATGTCTACGGACGTGCAATTATTTTTTACAAAATTTATGCAATTTTGTAAAAAATAATTTTAATTCTTACTTTAAATTTTTAAATACTTATACATATTCCTCAATGATTTAAAGTATATGTAATGCAATATAGATATGGAAAAAATATTGCACATGTTTATAATTTTGATATCTTCCAGGATTCATTATAATTATTCCTATTGATTTTTTAGTTTGGTTTTGATATATGCAATGTATTAAGGGATAATGTACTATGAGTTGTAGATATTATAATTTTTATATGGGTAAGGGTTCTCTGAGACCTGAAAATTATTTCAAGAGTTCCTCTAAAATAAAGGTTGAGATAGACTGTTCTAATTAATCCCAAGGATATATACAAATCATTCAAATCAGATGTATTTATGCTATCATAGACATCAGTTACACTTAATTTGTATGCTCTTTTTTTCTATTCTAAATAGAAAGGTTTAAAAATGAATTATATTTAATTTATATCCTAATTATTTTGAATATAAGTTAATAGAAGCTTTCTTAATATAAATTTTTCAATTTTAGATGAAACAGATAGTGGAGAAGATTCAGCATTACATCAGAAATGGGTTTCAGAAGGTATTTTGACAGATGATAGTGAAGATCAACAGAAGGGCTTCCGTGATGAATCTCAGGATCCACATGTTGGGTAAATTAATTTTTTAGAATTTTTCAAAATATTAATAAATAAAATAATTTATTGATATGGTTTAACCATTATAAAAAAAAATCTTCCAACAAATAAAATTTAAGAAAAACATGTTTTTTATTATTATAAAAAAGGCACAATAGATCTTGATTGGTTGCAGTGCCAGAGCTGTTTTAAGACTCCCTTTTTCAATCATCAATCAAATCAAAAAATAATTAAAAAAAGAATAGCATCTGACTGACTGACATAACCTAAAATTTTTCTAATCAGAAGTTATGCAATATTAAAACTGAATTTCAGAATATGAAATCAAAATTAATGCTAATTTAGTTAAAAAGCATTTATTTTAAATTTTCTTAAATAATTTCCTTTTCATCTATAAGAAATTTGTTTTATATCAGCTTAGTCTAAATTCATATGACTAAGTTGCATTAGTGTTTGATATTCTGAAATAAACACATTTCTCTTCCAGAATAAGTTTCCATAAAATGGATAATTGTTTGTTTGCAAATAACAAACAGAAAACATATATCTTTTTTTAGATGCCAAAACTTACTAAAATTAACTTGGAAGCATCTGTTTAATAAATTTACACTAAGTTTACAATAAGTTTCTCACAGACAATGAAAAAGTTTAGTTACATTTAAAGTTACAAAAATATTTTTCAGCTGTAAACATGATGTGAATTTTGATTTAATATTATAAAAATTATCATTATGATTATTCTTACGAAGTTTTACTAAATAAGAGAAAAGACCAAACACATTTTTTTACATCCTGTATAATAATAATAATAATAATAATTATAAATTGTTTTTATATTATTATTATCTGCAAATATGAATTTTAAGTACAATAATAAGATTCATAAAATTTGACTGTTTATTGTAAAGTTTTTCTACTCTACAAAAATTTTATTTATTATATTTTTGTTACAAGCAATTATTAAAAAAAAGCCTCCCAAAAACTATTAACTAATATAAAGAATTGAAGTATATTATAAACATGTACTAATTTAATAAATATTATATTGTGAAATCTGTCAAATTATCAATAAATATTTTTGATCGAATTCTCATTTATCTCTATTTACACTTTAATGTTTGCTCTTTAACAAATGTCATGTACTTATTACAGATATGATGTTTTTCATATTTTATATCACTGATATCAATTAAAATTTATTTCACATTGCAGCAGTTTTATATGTTTATTTAATATAGCATTTATTCAAAATATGTTGCTTGAACTTAACTTCAGAAAAAAATAATAAATTTTCATTCATACAAAAATATGACGAATAATAATAAGTCTGATTATAGAAATTGTTAAAAATAAATAAATAAATCATCAATATAAAAATATTGAAGTTAACTCTGAGAATAATAGTTAAATTAGTGGAAGAAGTCATTGATAATAGTGCACTACTGTATAAATGTTTGTCAGGTAATGCTAGCTTAATCTTACAACATACCAGTAACAGTTGACTACTACTTCTATTTGTAATTTTTGGTTCTAACTTTCAAATACTAGCATTACAATCTGCTGAATCAACAGATTCTAGATATAAGAATAAATTATTTTATTATACAAACTACTAGAAGCAAACTTTCTAGCTGGGCTAATTTCACAAAAATATAGCGATGAAATCTATAAAGAAATGTTACTTTATTAAAACCATAACTACTATATTTCAAACAATGGAAAGGATTTTTCATAGGAAATTGGCCTCTATTCTAGCAGAACTAATAGTCAAAAAAGAACAGATAATAATACTCCTTCACCAAAGAAGTCTCTCTATACACAGAATATGTTATGATTCAGTTCATTTCATGCTATAAATTTAACAATAAGATAGCTCAAAAATTTGACAGATCCAGCAAGCAGCAGTTCTCAATTTACAATAATCTAGCAACAGTAATGTACACTGCTTAGATGTTAACATGACAAATTCTCAAAGCCTGATCTCATTTTAGTTTATACAATATCAACCCATAAGCTATTCACAGCCACATCGGATAAGTAAGTCACATATAAACAAAGCTATGGACTTTTAACATTCAGCCAAATGTTTAACTATTGTATAATATAAAAAGTTTCTACACAGAGAATATAACAAAATTAAGGAAACTGGATTAAAATATAGATATAAATTCTGTAAACAGTTGAACTTATTATAAGCAAGAATCAGATTTTAAAGCGACTAGGATATTCAGCTACCACATCATCTCAGACTACAGACTATTCAAAAGAATTACAAATATTCAGAAAATGAATTTAAAACAAGATAACATTAGGGTATTCTTTAGAAAAAAGAATAATATTTCACTAGATCAGAAATGCTAATTTCTCTTACTCAAAAAAAAACTCCAATCCATAGTGTACCATACCTTATTGCAAGGCAAAATAACCTAGAAAATCAATTGTATAATATAAAAAGTTTCTACACAGAGAATATAACAGAATTAAGGAAACTGGATTAAAATATAGATATAAATTCTGTAAACAGTTGAACTTATTATAAGCAAGAATCAGATTTTAAAGCGACTAGGATATTCAGCTACCACATCATCTCAGACTACAGACTATTCAAAAGAATTACAAATATTCGGAAAATGAATTTAAAACAAGATAACATTAAGGTATTCTTTAGAAAAAAGAATTTCACTAGATCAGAAATGCTAATTTCTCTTACTCAAAAAAAAAACTCCAATCCATAGTGTACCATACCTTATTGCAAGGCAAAATAACCTAGAAAAAATTTACATAAAGAAACTTTTAAACATATCTAACAGAAATACAATTTTAGGTAGAGAGACAACTGCTCCATGTTGGTGTGTCAAGGAGAAAAAGCCAAATTCAAAAGAGAGGAAGTCAGAAATGATAGAACTATGGGGAAATATTATAATAATTAGCAGCCAAAGTAATTGAAATTCAAGCATATAAACACAGATATAATTAATGAAGACAACTTAAATTCCTTCCCTACTAATTGCTACAAGGCCCTGACATAAATAGATTATTACCAATACTTGGCCAATTCTTTAGTCTTAAATCATTTAAGGCTAAGGAATTGCCTTCTGCAAGATTTATTGTTTTTTGTATTAACTCATTTATTATTCCTTGTAAATACATAGTTGATTAACATATGTGAAAATAACAGAGTCAGAATCTTTAATGTAACTGTACTGTTTTTATAAAACCAAGTTTATTCTATAATTCTTATATGTAATAGCATGTTTTATTAATTTGAAAAATTAATTCTAGTATATAATTCCAAAAATAACTCATTTATCTGAATTTTATATTGTATATAGAGGAAAGTGAAATATAAGCAGCTAAAAATGTTCTGAATTAAAGCTCCAGTATTTTATTTTCTGATTTGCCGTGAATGCTTAGCTTAAGTAACTGTTAAAAACTATTTAAACTCATAATTTAAGGAAAAATATTTTTTTCATTATTATTTTTTTCCTTTATCTTATTTGGAACAAAACTTCATCAAAAATATTTTAAATTTAAACTAGATACAAGTTTGCATAATATTTCAGATTGCACTTTTTTATTGCATAATGAAAAAACTGAATTATTTAACTAATAATTAATATAACTTGCCCATTACTAATGCAATTTAATATTAAATTGCAAACTTATGGTCTCATCACTTTGATTATAATCATCTCAGATTCTATCAGCTTTTAGGTAGTCAGTCAATAGGAGGAGAAATCAACAATGTGCAAGGACTGTATAAAAAAAATTTGTGTTTGATTTATAAAATTATAGCTCTCCATTTGTTTTCTTTGAGATGTGGGATATATTCTTCAATTGTATATCTCCAAGATATACATAAATTTTTGTTGATACACAATTTCAAAAAAATCGAAAATCATCATCTGGGAGGAAAATTGCAAAACAGCCATAAATTTTATATGTACTTCTTTCTGCATAAAAATTTCAAAATGAAAGATGAATTGAGCACAATAACTCAAACATGATACCTATAGGATTCTGGCTTAGTATCAAAATACAAAGAAAGTATTAAGCAAATTAATAACTTGATATCATTTCTTTATTCTTTTGTCGCATCAAAATTACATCTTTTAGGTAAATGCACATTGATATATATTTTCGTTGCTTCTATATCTTTTTGCCTTACTTTTGTAAGCAGTTTTATTATGTTTTAGCAAGGACTGATCAATAGTAAGCAGAAAGTCCCACTGTAGGTTCAATTAAAGGAGAAATTTTAACAGAATAATGCACAGTGGCCTTGACTGATAGCATGTAACTTCAAGTGTTAGTTAAATGTGACCTAGAAAAATAGGAATTTTCTAGACTATATTGAAATACATGTTAAAAGTTCTCATTCTGTGTGTTTTTAATTTATCCAACAGGGAATTTTCTAGAAGACTATATTGAAATACATGTTAAAAGTTCTCATTCTGTGTGTTTTTAATTTATCCAACTTACTTCCAGGAACAACCTACTGTGTAACTATGTGAATTAGGTGTGTTTAGTTTCATATTAACTAATTTAATAATCATTTAAATTAGAAAAATGTTTTTAAATATAGTATTTTTTTCTACAAAATTCTGTTTTTATAATGATTAACTACTGTAAACAATAAAAGACATTATAAAAAAAAAAATATTCTATAAACATCAGATTCAGCAAAGCTCAATAACTAAGGTTGCAGGGAAAATTGTCAGTTTGTAATAAGATTTTTACTTGTTTTACAGTTGTGCAGAAGCAGAAAGTTGCAAAGATACAAAAAGTAAAACCTTCAGTTTGTCTCTGTCTCCCTGATGATTACAAATGTATATAATAGTCATTAATTTTATTTTACAAATAATAATCAGAAACATGTCAAACATTAATATTAATGATGATGGCTACAATTTTCTTTTTGCTGAATTCAGTAAACACTGATAATTAGATTATTAGTAATGTTAATATTACTGATAAATTAATTGATGAAATAGAAAATAGAATCAAATGAAATGAAGGTATCTAGTTTTTAACAATTCAAGCATTTTTTATATATGTTTCAGCTTTCCTTATTATTATTTTTTAACTTTTTATCGAACACACAAGAAATATCAATAATAATTCTTGCAGTTTTATTTAGAATAAATTGAAATTAATGTGGCTCCATCTATCAATTAATATTTACACTACAATTATCCTGTATTTATAAGCAAAACTTGTTTAGATCTGGAACTCAAATTAATAGAATTATTTGATTAATTACTTCCTAACTGATTGTTTGATATTCAAATAATATATTTAAATTCACTCCTTGTAAGCATTTAATACTTTGTTTTTTTATCTGCTCTAGTTTTTTTTTTTTTTTTGGTCAACAGATGACACCACTTTCCATTCAGAGAGAGAGAGAATACTAAATGGCGGGGCGAAACAAGCCCTTTCACAGACTGCCCACCTCTGCAGGGAGGTCAGCCAAATTGGAGGATGGGGATTGATGTGCCAGGCCTGAACCACTTGATAAACATTTTCAAGGGGTGGGATCCGAGACTCAAACCCAGGTCCTTTAGATTGGTCATAAAATATTTGTTAAATCTTTGCTTCATTTTCAAAATTTTAGAAGTGAAATGAAGAAATCATTTTCATACTTACATTAAGAGAAGCAGTTAGTTATTTAATTTATATCAATGCAAATAATAATAATAAATATATGTATAATATCATCTATCATGGATTGTTGTAATTTTAATTTATTGACTAGAATTTTTAGAAATTTTTTGCATGAATAGCTTCCATTAAGTCTATTGTGTTTCATTTCAAATTCCATTTATCACTAACAGCTGATATTATTGAATATGAAATAAATTAAAAGTTGTCTAATTATTCAGTTTTTCAATACGGTTTAATAGTTTGAAATGTTTGTTTATCCATTGATTTCTTTAATTCTTTGAAAGACATTATTGCAAAAAAAATAATCATCATCGTATTTTGTTAGATAGTGGAATTCTTTCAGAAATTTTCTATCAATTGAAATGATGATTTAATTTTCTAGAAGAAGAAAATTTGTTGAACTGCAAATGTAAGTTAACAACTGATTTTTTTTTGACATCTTTCTTAATTCAGACAAAATAATTAATCTGTGTCAACTTTATTTAATTTAATAAATATTATATTTTTAATAGTTGTTTGAATTTTTAGCAATCTTTGATATTTTAAACCAAAGATTAAAACACAAAAGATACTGGTTCAGTTATGTAATAGTGAATTGATAGTAAAGTAGTAAAAATTATTAAAGATCATTCATTAGTTAATCTGTCAAAACAGATAATTCAGCAAAATTCTGTAATCAAAGTTGCAGGGAAATTATCAATTTGTAATAGAATTTTTCTGTTTAGTGAAATAGAAGCATTTTAATACTTAACTATTTTGGAACTGTAGTTAGTTTTTAATAGATATAGTCAAATTTATCTAATTTCTACTTATTAAATCATTCTCATGTCTTTATAAATTTAATATAATTTATCAAATTATTTTTTTAATATGTACTTTTAACATTATACGATAATTTTTTATTTTGGTTTTCTAATTTACAAATAAAATATATCTGATTAATGAAATTATAACACTTTGTATTATATGAATAAATATTTAAGACTCATCACTTGAATTTTAATCTGTATAGTGTCACACAAAGTGAATCTGCTCCAATCTTTCGGCGTACACGAAGTGTCACGAAAGCTCCAAGAAATATCCATGGTACAAGTCACAGAAGTGTACCACCGGGATCTAAACAGGGTGAAGTAAGTAGTTTAAATATAACATTATTAGTCATCAAAATTTAGTTATATAAATTTATACGTCTTTTTATATCAAATAGGTAACCTATGCTACACTTCCTCGGGCCAGTAGGGCAAGAGTTAGTAAAAAACGTACTATTAAGCCATCGTGATAAGAGAAGTACACAGCAAAATGGTCAATCCTGTATGTTCAGCAAGAGTATTTGTCAGAAGTATTTTGTTACTTTACACTAATTTATTCAAACTTCACATTCTGCATTCTGTAACTGGCATAAATTTTCTGTTGTAAAGGCATTCCACCAGTTTGATTATTTGAGCAGGACAAACAGAAGAGTTGAAAAATTTAGTCATAAGGAACTGCTCAGAAATTATTTTACTCAGAATCTTAAATTCTGGTGTGGTGCCTTTTATAGACACTTAAAAGTGCTTTGCAAAGATAGTAAAAAAAAAAAACATTGTAGTATAACTTCAAACAGCAGCTCCACAAGAGGACATTATGGGTAGCAATTCGACCATGTTATTCGAAGATAGATAAATTATCCATGATACAAGTTTAGGAATGTTTAAAATTTCTTGGAGTGTTAATGTTAAGAAGTTTTACAGAGTGCATTGTGTTACTGTGGTGCCTTAAACATGCTTTGAATACCCTCTTTCGAAACTGCCTGAAATAATGAGATTATAAAAAATTGTTGAATTATTTTTGTTTTGAAATTCCCCAATTTTTAAAAATTTGTTGTTAAAAGTATTGCTTGCATTGTTAGCACCTGTTTGCAAGCTAGCAATGATGTAGCATTGTATATTATGTTTTTTCGTCAGGGAAGTGAATGTGTTATATAAAAGTTCCTTGGTAAATAAAAATTCCTACACTTCCAATGCTTTTAGATGGATATTTTTAAACATTGTGCCAAAATCAAAACATTTTAGACATTTCAGTTTTCTACGTTAATTCTTTGGACATTAACCGTTAGTATTATACAAGCATTGGAATTCTGCAAAATTAATAAAAAATTTAACTTTGCAAAAAATTTTTCCAAAAACAATTAGTTGCAATTAACCATCATATTCTTTAAAATGCCATGAAAATTGTTAAATTTATTACAATGTTTAAAAAATGTTTTAGCCTTCTAAAAGATTAGCTAATGTATCAAAGCATGTATACTTGCCAAATCTTTCATATCAGTTGGAGCAATAAATACTTTTAGGGCAAACATTTAAACAGAAAAACACACTTTTAATGCAAAACAAGCATCTCAAAATTAACAAAAGAAAGCATTTTTGAGTTTATATTTACTCCCTTTCTTATAACATTCCATGATCTACATTGTTGTTATTTTTTTCCTTTCTCTGCCTAAATTTCCTGTATTATACACAGTATATTTTTCCTTGTCTGTGATTTGTTTTATGAATAAATATTTCCTGAATATTTATAGCACACACATTTTATAATTTTTTTAAATATTTCTTTCAATTTTACATAGTATACTGTCAGTTATTAACATTAGAATAATTTTATTTTCATTGAAAATAGAATAATTTTAATTTACTTTTGCTTTTAGTAATTTTTACATATGTTATCATTTTTAAGTTGACATTTTATATATGAAATATATATTGGTTTTTTTCTTCAATGATTTCTTATTTGTTATAATAATTTTACGTTAAACATTAGAATTTTAATTGATCAAACTTTCAGTCCTATGTTGCATGAAGATAATGAGATAAACTTTTTTATTATAGGTTTGGATATCAATATTTCTTTCCTTTGTGATATCAGTGATAATATTTAGTATAATATTTCGAATCGATGCAAAATTACATAAAAGGAAATACGTAAAAGTCAAAGAAATTGCATGGGCACTCTTTGGATCATTTACCGCTAAAGGTTATCATCTGTTTTTCTATTTTCTCTTAATTACGCATATAAGACCTTTATTCTAATTTTATTTAAATATTATAGGAAATAATTTATTCGCCCCCACTGGTAAAAGTTGTCAACTACTAATTTCTGGGTGGATTTTTGCAACGTTTATCATTACTTCAAGCTATAGCGGTGCTTTAATGTCTTTCATCACTTTCCCAGGCAGAGAAACTGCTCCTCGCACATTTTCACAATTGGTGAAGTCGGCAAATAATGAAGATTATATTATAATCTTAAAATTCAATTCTCTGATCAAAGAATTCATTTCTGTAAGTATTGAATTATTTCTCAATGATTCATACCTCTCTAAATTTTCCTTTTCAAAATCTATTAGATCAGTTATTACACAAGACAGTTATGACATTATAATGCAATCGGCCTCGTTATAGAGATCTTTTTGATTGTGCTTCATAAAAAACTCAATGCAGTTTTATATTATGAATTTCTCGCTCCGTAGTGCATTAATATATGTATATATGTAGTAACGTCGATGTTTTCCCACATCTACGGGGTGCTAATTATATTAATAACACATCAGAGAGTAAATGAAAACTTTATTACAACTCAAAAACAAAGAACATGGCGGTCAACAACCCGTGTTGCCAATTGAACAAAAATAAAATTTAAATAATTAACAATTAAAACAAAGATATTTCATTATATCACATATATAATAATGATTTTCAGGAATGTTTCAGATGTAATAAATGGACGAAAGCCATTTATAAGACTGTTGTCAGAACAGATCATGAGAAAAGCAGTAGTAAATTAATAATGATTTTCAGGAATGTTTCAGATGTAATAAACGGACGAAAGCCATTTATAAGACTGTTGTCAGAACAGATCATGAGAAAAGCAGTAGTAAATTATGAGTCGGCATGTTGCCTTGTATTAAACTTGTACCTAAGTGATCCGGTTTTATTCTCAATTCAAGATTTTTCAGAAGTAATCCAGCTCAGCCTGTTGAAACATATCCTTTGATCTTTTTCAGGATTAGTGAATGTCATCGTTACTGTGGTAGATTTGAAAATGGCCTCTATAAATATTTACGAAATAATATAATTAATCCATCATTCAATCATATCATCATTTGCAGCAGCATTCATATTAACCAAAATTATTTCTTTATTCCCAGATTCATTTACGAACCTCTTTTTGTCTACAACAGATTTTTTACTCTGATATATACTTTTATTTTCACTTTCTTCGACACATCCAAATTGCTCCTCAATTCTCTGTAAATCTTATCTCAGACCGTATTCCTATAATGTTCACGATCAAATGTTTCTTAAAAAGGAATACAGTTTAATACAAAACACATTCAGCAGATTTATTCCAAAAATCACAACCTCTATTCATATTTTATTATTCTGAATATTCTCCATTATATATTTCAGTTATTAAATTATATTTAAAAGCCAGATTATCGCTACATGAATACAGAAATTCACTCTGCTGCAGATCAATCTTTTTATCTGGTTTTGCTCTCTGTTAATGATTTCCATGGACCGTTTTGTCTGCGTGCTAAGTTCTTATGACTTTGGCAAAGTTAGATTAAACATTTCAGATGGATCACTGCAGAACATAATACTCCTGTCTCAGAAAGGCGTATGGCTAAAGATAACCTTATAACGTATTTAAAATTACAGTCAAACTCCGATAAGACGCCACCATCCGTTCGGGAACGATTTTGGCGGTTAATGGGGGTTGGCTGTTTATCGAAAATACATTTGGTATAGAATAAAAATGAACTCCGAATTTATTAAATTTAATAAAATACAGTATATTTACATTTAGCATCCAACCTTAACATTTCTAAAAAAATGTATACTTTACAGTATAGTATGAGTGCCGTATACTGTATAGTAATAGGCCTATATAGAAAACAGTGAGAAAGTTTTTGGAAAGCAAATGGACATAACTGTCTTCACCTAGAGCAACGGATGGCTCGAGCGTTTCAAATAACATAAGATTTTCGCGAGCGATGTGGCATGGTGAAACATTAACAAGACTTTGCATCACGTGACTTCTCGCTATGGAAACGATTTGGTTCTTACCATCTTAAATTTTCAATAACGTAGGTATGAATCAGGAAGAAAGAAACACATAAATAACAATTAACGCCTTCTCTCCCATCAGCTGGTTACAAATGAATCCAAAGAGCTTTTAATATACAGTAAGACCCGAATAATGCTCTTTCAATATGTAACGCGGTTTTTTCGAATTCTATATTTTTTATTGACGCTGTTTTGTAAACCGTTATATTCACATAAATCCGAAATCGCACTAATTTCTTGCTTTGATACTTCTATGCCGTCTCGCAATGCATTTGATATCAGTTCAATGCAGTACATATGAAAATCTGCTTGCGGTCACAGTTTGCATTTATTATGATCGTTCATCAACGTTATTTTACAGTTAAAGATTAGCCGCTATTACGGAAATTATGGATCAGTTTATATAAAATGATCCAAATTTTGATAGATGTTCAAACGCAAGACGAAGTGCCATGAATGCGATGTCTTACTATGGACAGTTGCTTGCTGAACGAAAAAAAAAGGCTAACGATTTTTCGTTAGATAATTTTTAACGAAAACCAAAAGTATCAAATCAGGAAGAATCTTCCTCATCACAAACAAATTATTTACTTGAATATGTTTGATTTTTATGAATGATTTATTAATACAAATCGATATTAGAGTAATAATGTCTAATTAATGTAATACAATAGTAATAATACATGTTACAAAATAAAAAAAGGTACTTATATTTTTTATTAATTGTCTCGTCTCACCTATTCCCATTATTTTAATTTACGTGTTAAGATGATTTCGTTTAACGCTTGGTTTCTTTGGAACGATTCCCCACGTTAAACGGGATCTTACTGAATATAGTACTGATGAATTTCGGAATGTGAGTCACTTGCATGCCCCTGACGGATTAATGAGGACAAATACAGTACCAAAAGGAATATTTGTTTAGACGTTTCTATTGGAGGATGAGGATAGCGTCTTATCGGGGTTTGCCTATTCCATTAACATAGAGAAGATCCGTTCCGCCAAATTTCTTGGTGGTCAGCAGGGGTGGCGGCTTAACGGGGGCGTCTTATTGTGGTTTGAATTTATATCAAATAAATCGAAGATTTAACACACATACTATTTTGGTTTGACTGATATACAGTCAAACCAAAATATATTTACATTTATTTACAGTCATACCACAATATATATTTTTATTTTATTTTATTTTTTGATTTGATCTTTGAATAATTTTTTGTTACAATCTATTGAGAGATCTTCATGTGCTTTCTGCATTTCTACAAAAATATATTGAAAATTAGTTTAAATTGAACTTATAAAATTAATATTTAAAATATTTCTTATTTTTTTGCCGTTTCACTGTGAATGACGAAGATTACACATAATTTAAAGTATATTTACGTACAAAATATACAATTTATTAGATTCATATTAATGTGTTTTTTTTCTTACGTATATATATACAATTAAAAGATAACAATCTTTAGTTAATGCAATTTTTATTCTTTTCTATTCAAATTTAATAATCTATTTAAGAAAATGTAAGCAATATTAAAAATTATTCCCATTCTATTTTTATTACTTATTTCTAAGAAATAATTTATTCAGCAATCTACTGAAGGCATTGGATTAGAATTAAAGAAGTTGAATGAATTAAATAAAATAGAAGATGGTTTCCTAGAAGAAAAGTTGATATACCGAATTGCGAAAGGAAAACTTGCATACATTTCAGTTGAAAATATCGTAGATCTTTTCTTAAGCATAGCTGGATCTGAAAATTTCCTAGTATCTGAAGATCAACTGTTTTCTGCAATTGTCGGATTTGGCATGTCGAAGAAATTTCCTTACAAAAAAGAGTTAAATGAAGCGTAAGTCGTTTACCAAAAAGTATCTGAAATTCATTTTACATATAAGTCTATATATTAAAGTTTTAGTTTTTACTATGAGACCTATCTATTTATGATACATAAAGTAATTTCTCGAAAAAGTTTAAAGGTAAATCTAATAATTAACGAAATCTGTTTATTTAAACTATACTTACAATATGTTATAACATACAAATTCATATCATTGATTCAATAGCAAATGCCTAATTTTACTTGATATCAGTTCATTGCAGTACATAGGAAAGTCTGCTTGCTACAGGAAGAACAAAAAAGTAATATTCCTTATTAGAGAATATATAAAGTAATTATATATAATCAACTATGCAAATAGTTATGATGATATGAAACGATTACAATAGTTTAAATGTTTTATTAAAATCTAAAGATATACAGTTAAAATTAACATAAATTTAAAAATTAAAATTTTGCTTTACACTATAAGCATAAGGCAAAAGAAATAGAGGATTTTATAGCAAGTTTAGCCCAAAGAAACCGAAAAAAATGATAAGGTGTGAGAAAAGTGGAGTAAAGTGCAAAGATTCCTATCAGGATTGAGTAGAAACTAGCAGAAAAGATTATAGTATAAGCAATAAACTAATATCAAATTGAGGTTGCAGCAGGATTGGTCAATGAAGGAGCTTGTCGTCCCTTTATTGGACCTGAATCTGCCCTGATCATCATATCCGATGCATTTGGGCAGGTTGTTAGAGACTGATTACAAATCAGTTCCTGGCCATCTCTTCCATTTGGAGGTCTCCAAATGGAAAAATAGAAAGACTTCTTCATTGGAAGTGTATTCCTGGAATAAGGCAAGCAAAGACTCTTATTTTATGTCTTTCTTTACAGAGAACTAAAGAATTATTTGCATTGCATTAAAACTGAACTAAAGTTGTTACAGAGCTCCTTATAAGACTGTCATCTTAGAAGGCATCTTCACTTAATTGGAATTGCTGATAGTTCAAATTGTAGAAAATGTCAGGGAGGAGATAAAAATCCTTTCACGTTTTGTGTAACAGTGTTATCCTTTCAGGGCTAAGATATGATCGTCTCAGATTGCATTTTCTTGCACCAGAATATCTATTTACAGTCCAATTGAAGAAGATACTGTATTTCATAAGACAAGACTTCTTATGGGATGATCTTGTTAGAAGTGTACAATAGACTATTGGTTGGTGGCAGTGCTAGAGCTGTTAAGGCTTCCCCTTTACCTACAATCATCAATATCGAATACTGTATCAGATAATATTTATTATAATATTTATGAATATAAATAATTTGTGACTGAAAATTTTTAAATAGTTTCCAATTGATTCCTCACATTACAAAGTAATAAAATAGAAGAAATTCATTTATCACTGAATTTCTATTTTATCACGTTAATGAAATGTGAGAAATCATAAAATCTGAATATTACTATTCGTCTTGTTGCTTAGAAAGTCAAACATTCTATATGTTAGTATAATGACAGTTTTGTAATAATGAATATTCAATTTTTTAATGACTGATTTATATTTGTAATGACTCAAATTATAACAAAAAGTATATATATTACGAAAACAATTAAAATGAAAAAGTGACAGTTCCATCACATACTCTAGCCTAGTCCATGACAAACAAATTTTATTTCAGACACTTCTCTACTTTAACTTACTTTATTTATTTAATTGTAATTTTATGTTCACTGAACAATATAGCACTATAAGGACACGTTCATTTGTCCTTAACAGAACTGGCTCCTTATATGATACAATTAAGAGGCAATAGTTTTCTTCGTTATTTCGTTTTTGTTGCACATTGTTATAAAATTGACTTTTTAATTTATTTTGGATAAAGTTCCTGTTGCTATATTAATAAACTTTATTTTACATTCTGTTATTGTAATTTTTTAAAAATCTATTTTTATTATGTAAATTATACAGATGTTTTTAATTTTGTGAATTAAGTTATTGCTTTATATATACCGTTTGGCAATGATTCACAGAATCAGATGAAATTTGCAGATATCCATATGGTAATTTATCTTCGACACAAGAAAATTTTAATAAATAATTTAAAATTCGTGTTTTTGGCATTTCCTATAATTACCAATAGTGATTTTCTATACTCAATGCGTATATTATTTATTTACTGAAAAAAGAATTAATATAAAATAATACAATGTAATATAAAAATAACCATATAATTGTTTATTATTTAATCGTTAATATAGTATAAAAAATATAATAATGATAGTCGATTAGAAGGACCGATAGAAACATGTTTTTCCATCATGGATGATCTTTCAGAAGTTCCCTTGTCCTATATGTAAATCTTGGGATCAAAGCCCTGTTTGCTTCACCTGATCCTCTACATAACAAATAAACTATCAGGAATTTAGGTAGCCAGATGACAGCAATGATGATTCTGGCCACTTAGTACTTTGCAGGGTGAAAAGCAGCATAATGCCACACAGGAAAAATAAGGATGAATTTATTTATTTATTAAAAAGAAAATGTCTGAAAGATGTCGATACTTGCTGTTGTTTAGCAATTCCAAACATATTATTTGGAAGAAAACAATAGCCAAAATAATTTACTAATAATAATTATCAATATATTCATAATAAATTGATAATTATTATTAGACAATAATATAGTACGGTATTGAATATTTCATAAACAACATTACAAGAAAAGAATAATATTAAAGATTTATAGAATATGAAATATCTTCTAATTAAATTAAATTCGATAAATTTCAGAATAATTCGTTTTCACGATGCTGGACTTTATATGAAATTTAAAAATGATGAAATTTTCGAAGGTCAGAAGAAACGTCAATCAATAGTTCAAGAGAATGAGAATGTTTTTCAAGCCTTGACTAACACAGATTTGGCAGGACCGTTCTTACTTCTTATAATTGGATATATTCTATCTATTGTTTTCTTTTTATGTGAGTTAATTGTGAAAAAATTGTGTGGATGAATAATAATATTGAAATACATATATAAGTGTAAATTAAATTTGTAATTTTAAATGATATTATATTGTAGATGTCACATACACAAAAGCTAGTGTAATAAATACTATTAAAATTTATTCTTTTTCTCTCTTGTTATTATTTTATGCAATATATTAAAGATATTAAGTTTGTAATAAACTAGTTTTATGCATTATCAACTGTACTAATTTTTGATTTAAATAATTAAATTTATCTATTCAATTTATGGAAATTGTATGCCTCAAATAGAGTTGAAAATAAACTGATGATCCGTATTTATATATAAAAGAACATCTGATGGAGTCAATGATTCTAGTTTTCTGTTTAAAAAACTGAGATAATATCATCTTTTAAACGCGTCCCTACTGTACTCGTTATCGAATAATGTATATGTTGCAGGATAAACCCGAATTCAGGAAATACTAGAATTTCCTAGTCAAAACGAGAACGTCCTAACGCTTGTCGAACGTTCTAGTATTTCCTAGGCCGAATTCGAAATGCCGAACATTTGTTATTCAAAGACCGAAATTTCGAGATTTTCCTAGTAAAAACCCGAAGTGGCAAACGGTTAAAACAAAAGTCTTCATTTCCCTTGCATTCTCGCTCAGAGTTCGATATTTGCCAGCAGAATTTCTTTCTTTAGAAAATATCCGCCAGGATAAACAAATCTCATTCAGGAAGGATGCAATCTGCGCCAGTGGAATGTGCACAGGCTAAACTCGCTTCCAATGCACGAAGCATTGTGTATCTAAATTATGTTTGTGCAAGTTATTCAAAGACAGAAATTTCGAGATTTTCGTAGTAAAAACCCGAAGTGGCAAACGGTTAAAACAAAAGTCTTCATTTCCCTTGCATTCTCGCTCAGAGTTCGATATTTGCCAGCAGAATTTCTTTCTTTAGAAAATATCCGCCAGGATAAACAAATCTCATTCAGGAAGGCTGCAATCTGCGCCAGTGGAATGTTCACAGGCTAAACTCGCTTCCAATGCACGAAGCATTGTGTATCTAAATTATGTTTGTGCAAAAAGAATACATTTTGTGTAAATTCAAATCCACAAAAGCCTACCTTTGCAAAAAATAAATAAGAGGTACCTAGTTGTGTTTTTCAACTTTAAAAATTTTTACTTTGTATTTTATATTGAACTTCGACTAATAAAAACATTAAAATATTTGTCCATAAAAAATAAAATGGTACCTAGTTGTGTTTTTCAACTTTAAAAATTTTTTCTTCGTATTTTATATTGAACTTCGACTAATAAAAACATTAAAATATTTGTCCATAAAAAATAAAAAATTAGTAATTTCAGTGCTTTAAAGTCAACCATGTAATAATGAATGAAAGTTAGCTTTGTTTTCGATTTGTCTTATTTCATTTTCTCAACAAAATAACAATGAAATTGTTATTTTCTATCAAGTAATAAAAATATGCATTATGTTCATTATAATAATGTTTTTAATCAATTAATGAATAATTTCTTATTCACGGTATTACCATAAATACAAAAATAAAAAAATAAACTAGGTACTTCTTATTTATTGGTATTACCATTAATACAAAAATAAAAAACATAACTAGGTACAAGTACTTCTTATTTATTTTTGCAAGGTAGGCTTTTGTGGCATTTAGAATTACACAAAATGTTATTCTTTTTAGTACATCAAAAAGATATACTTCGTCCATTTAAAGCGGATTTAGCCAAATTGCAGCCTTCGTTAGCAATCTGGCTAATCTGGGGCAGATTGCAAATTTCCTCAGTGAAATTTGTTTATCCTTGTGTATATTCTCTAAAGAAAGAAATTTCTACTGGCAAATATCGTACTCTGAGCGGAAATACATAAGAAATGAAGGCTTTTGTTTTAATTGTTTGCCACTTCGGGTATTGTTTGCCAACTGTCAGTTATTATTAAAGTGGGTATTTTACAGGTATTATTTATAATGAAAAAAAATGTAAACTAAACTGGAAAAAACAAGCTACCCTTGTATCAAATCAATTTATTGGAAGTTTTGTACAGAAAGCTTCATCCTTTTGGATGCTATGTACAATGATTCTTATGTGTGATGAATAAATGTGAATATAAATAAGTGCTTTTATTTATTTATTTTTTTCACATAATCTTCGATAAGATTGGATTTATTCGTTTAAAACAATGCTAACTACTGCTATTGTGTGTATTCACAGAAAAATAATCTCTTATTTCTTGTAACACTTCATTATATCTTTTTAAAACTGAATTAGCAGTTGGTCTTTCATGGGGCAATTCACTTTTGCATTGTTTATGCACATCAAAAAGCATAAACTTAACAATATCACTGTCTCTGTTATAACCAAGAAAGCTGTTGCATACATCTGGAATTTTCCAGATGTCACTTTTTTCATCATAACTGGGCATTAGATCGTCATCAAACGAATCTATGGTGCCCAGCCATCGCTGTTCTGGAGCCACAAAATCACCAAACAGGCCTACGTGTCCACATTTGATTTTCTGTCCAGTGTTGTGATCAACTCGAGGTAAAGCGTCTAAATCGTTCAGTATCAAACGAAAGTCTTCAGTTATGAGATATTGTGATAGTGTCTTTGACAAACTATTTGAATCACACATTACTCTAGTTCCAGATGGACTATTATGTAGAAATGCAATTATTTCAACATAATAAATACAAAATAAAAGTCTAGTTGTTAAATTCATCCACTTATTAAATTTTTCTGTTAAGCTATCCACATTTAGTGCACTTCCTAATTTATGATATTCTGTTATAACACTATGATTGCAATGACCAATTAATTGCACAATATTTTCATTTGGACTAAATTCTTTTAACATTTGTATATGGTGATCAAAATCTGCTTTATACAAAGGGTTTGACAAATTTGACATAATCACAAGGTTTCCTGATAAATGAGCTAAGTATATCTGTAAAAAAAAATTATTTTAATTTGGTGCAATAGTGTAATACATAACTTTCGAAATTGTTTGCATTAATAAGAGGGATAGGATTTTAAGTATCAATGATAAAAACTAAATATTTCTTTAGATTTAAATATTCCTGCATATTACATTAGAACATAAGAATTTTTTCTCTCATTAATGTGTAGTTTATAAATTAAATGCAAACTTACATTTTTTACTACACCTTGAAATAATAATCTCACAGAACGAACTTCTTGAATATCATCACATGTCAACCAGGGGTGACAATTCTTCATGCCATCCAGACTAAAACTTCCTCTGCCACATGCTGGTCTACATTTAATTTTTGCATCATCTGTATAATCAGTCCGACATTTCAAAATTGAATCCTCGCTCATTTCATTGTTAAAAATGTCTGACCAGTAAAATGCTAAAATACATACACATCCAACCATAAAGACTGTAGAGTGTCGAAATATAAATATTTCCATATTCGTTCTGAAATTTTTACAATATTTCATTTACAGAAAATCTAATTTAAATAACAATTATAACAAGATTTTTAAGCTAAAACTTTTAATTTTTCAATGTGTTTTATTTTACTTCCATGCTAATTCTACTAAATTTTTTTTAATGATGATTATGTATTGTATGTGGAAAAATATTATTTACCATTGATCAAAAGAAATTATAAAATCCTTGAACGATCCAAATTTATTATAAAATGCATTCTTTATAATAAATATTGCTTGCTTGTTAAATAATCGTGTCAATTTTTACTTTAACAAAGAGTGAAATTTATGAAATACAGACAGTCCCCAATTTACATAGTGATACCTTGACTTACAAGAAAAATCTACAGATTGAAACAGCAATAAGGCAGATTAAAAAAAAAAATACATGCTGTGCAACATGTTTTCATGCATCTTTTTCCTAATTTCATCATTTATCATGTGTGCATATGTTTTGTATGCTTGTTAGATTAATTTTAGTTAACAAACTTGTATTGGACCTCTCCTGAAAAATGAATTGTTGGACTTTGAATCGAATGCAGCCTCCAAAATAAATAAGCGAGTTTTTTACATGTGGCTATCTGAATAACTTATTTGCTTATTATTTTATGTATCTAATTTTATTGTTACATCTTTATGAAAAATTAGTACTGAATAAGGATATACTCCAACAATGTATGTTTTGATTTATGTAACTATTTTCTGTTGACACAAGTTAGAGAATATGTGAATTTATTTTTTTACTGAAACTAATTGATAAGTTTGATATATGGCTATGAAGAGAGAGATATTTAAAATATATACAGAAATTCTAATATACTATACTTACATTTTTATCTCAATTTTCGTAATTTTTCTAATGATTAAAAAAACCTTGAAGTTACTTTTTCATTATTTTCAACCATCCCATTTTTTTCATCTTTCTCCTCCTCCTAGATGGAATAAGACATGAAATTGTGAAAAAAGAAAAACCATCAGAAAAGAGACTATAAAGTAAATTTATTAAATGTTGATTTAAAGAAAATAATATTCTAATTCTACACCACCACCCAGAATTTTTCGAAAATATTCAATAAAAGTTTTTATAATTTTTAAACTTAGTTTAATATAATAAAATTTGTATCTAGTAGCAATGGGATCAGGAAATTGCTACACGTTCAAACTTTCTGGATAAGAGAATAGTCAGTAGTGTAACTAGATCAACACAATTACATAGGGATTATCAAATTTGATAAATTTTTTTCACAAACTTTATATTATAATAAAGCTTTGAATTATTATTATTATTAAAAAAGTGTATATACATATATTGATATGATTACTCATATTAAACTGTTGGGATGATAAAATATAAGGGGAGACGAAAAAGTTCTTATCTTCGCTATGTTGTATGTGTACTAAAGATCTATAATTGTAAATAATGATAGGTTATTGTCTTATGCATGCCTTTTTTTATTTTGACAGGTCCTGTTTAACCAGAGTTAGAAGCATGATATGTCATGCTAGACAAAATTGAATCTCGAATCATACTGTTCATTTGTAAAGATTTTGAGAAAAATGGTAAAACGAGAAAATTTTTACCTGGTGAAGGGGTGGTGGTCGCCATATTGGAGGAAGCCGAGGATTTGTCACCGTAAAATTAAGTTTTGTAAAAAGTCTTTAATAGTCTGTTTTAGTTAAAATAACAAATTAATTAAATTATAAAAATGTTGATTATATAATTATAGAGTTCATTGAAACTTGTAAAATACTTTTGTAATAACTATTTATGCAAATCTTGTTAATTATAAAAAGTCGGCACTTATGGTCCGAGAGAGGTCCTTCCTGTAGAAATGATATGGTGATAGTTGTCTACGTGAAGTGTGCTATACTGTTCCTTGTGACTGTTGTCCATCGTATATTTATGTGGGGATTGGGGTGATTGTTTACTATTGTCAATTGTATTCAGGAAAGGTCCTTCCTGTAGAGGTGATATGGTGATAGTTGTCTACGTGAAGTGTACTGTTCCTTGACTGTTGTCCGTCGTATATTTATGTGGGGATTGGGGTGATTGTTTACTATTGTCAATTGTATTCAGGAAGGCGTGCTTTAGTTCAATTTTAATCAGTTTGTAAGTAATTACTAATAATTTAAAGAAAATAATAAAAGTACTGTTGAAATGGATGCTATCCAACGTTTGATTGATTGGCTACAGAATTCCGAGTTTAAGGTAGAGATCACAGCTAAGGCAGTGCCAAAAAAAATTTACGGCAATGAAAGCCGCGGAAGTCGCAAATCTGATAACGATGAAGGGATAACTCGAGTCATTATAGATTTTCAAGAAAAACTGCACAAACAATACACAGATATCAGCTGTGTATAGCCAGGAATGTATATCATATGAAACTATGAAACAATGGAAACAGGAATTCAAATATGCTCACACCAGCCTATAGGATGAGCCTAGAGAAGACTGCAGCAAGGTCATTTTTGTTTTTAGGGATAGTAAAAGTATATTGTCAGATTATTTACAAAAAAGGTTGACAATAATAATAGGTATTATTATTGTCAACCTTTTTTGTAAGTTATGGGACATTATGAAGGAAAAAAACATATGGTCCGCTTCAAAAGATTGTTGCAGCTAGCTAACAATGTACCCGCACACCAAACTGCAGAAGCAATCACTTTTCTGAAAAAAAAATGGCTATAAAAGCTTGAATATGAAGGAAAAAAACATATGGTCGGCTTCAAAAGATTGTTGCAGCTAGCTAACAATGTACTCGCACACCAAACTGCAGAAGCAATCACTTTTCTGAAAAAAAAATGGCTATAAAAGCTTGCCCCATTCCATATTCTCTTAACCTGGCACCTACAGACTTCCTGTTTCAAAATAGGATAAAGCATTTATAGGGAAGAAATTTCTTCAATGATAAGGAAGTCGTTACTGCTGTGGAGCAGTTTGTCTTCAAATCTGTCAACTTCTACAAAAATAGGATTAAACAACTATTCCATAGATATGAGAAGTGTGTGACCCTAGGAGTATATGTGAAGAAGAAAAAGTTGGAGGACCAAATTTGAGATCCTAGCACATCCATGTCCTGATGATGATAAGAACTTTTTGGTCTCCCCTCAGACTCTCCATCTATGTTTGCATTAGAGAGTGATTCACTTTGCTATCAACAAATAATAAAGGAAACAAAATTAGATATCAAAAGTGAAAAATATATGCAGAATAGTTATCAATAAAATTATTTTGAAATGAATTGTAGATAAGGTGTATTATTAGTGAAAAAAATACAAAACTTCGGACACTACTACTGATAGATGAAGTAACAAAATATAATGTCTTACTAGGTAATTCTAAATGATTTTAATACTATTATCGGGCTAAGATGATTTATTATAGTTTGTCCACTACTTATTATTACACTCATTTTATCATAATTTAGAAAGCATCATTTTTTTGTTGTTATGTATTAGACCATTTCATATGGACTTATAAGCATGTGAATTGCATTGGCCCAATCACAGAATTTACTAATTATAAGTTAAGAACTACTTATATTTAGTATTTTGTTTCTATATAGGTAAATAATTTTGTAGGATGATACTTGGATGATGGTTAGCTTCACTAGATGTTTACATAAATCTAAATAATGGTAACCAGTAAACATAGCAATCTCCATCATTTAACATTAACAGAGGAGGATATCTTGAAAAAAACATCATTATTGCTGCTTAATTGGTAAAGGTGTTTTCGCAGTTTAAATAATAGATATTTTTTCGGTAATCTCTACAAATATAATCATTTTTTCTTGTTAAATGACAGTAGTTTATCAAGACCACTGACTACACTTATTTGGACTTATGTAAATACCACCTAAACAATTTTTTTTTTTCTATTTTTCAATGAAGAAATTATTACATAGTTTGTTTTCCTTTAGTATTATATGATAAATATAGTAGGATCCTGTCTTGAGAGAGATACACCTGTAGTGTTAAATATGCAACCCGCATTTGGTACAATTTGATGTCTATGTTGGAGAAATCTCCATCATTATGTCTCACCCCCATCATGCCTCTAGTTCCTTTTATTAATGATTTATAATGAAAGAATGTCATGATGATGATGGTAGTTACATATATTGAGAAATCATGTACAGCAAAAAAGATCAAACTTGTTTGATTTAGAGATGATCTGATAATCTATACAATAGTGTAAAAGCATTTCTATAATAATGATCCACTTTTCTTTACAACTCTAAGAACATAACTTTTTATTGGGAAGAAATATTAAATTATAAAAAGTGAAAAACATGAAATGGAGATATTTTTGAGAGAATATATTACACCTGTTCAATGACAATATTGAATATAAAGTATTAATTTTCAATGTTTCACTAAAAAGCTCAATTTTTAATAATTTTAGCCCAAAGCCTTAATCATATTGGATATATTATCTTTCTGAACTAATTGCTTTCAATAAACAAAATTTCTGGTACAAATGAGATTAATTAATCTTATTGAAATATTAAATGGTGAAACAGAACGCTAATTTTACCTCACAATAATAAAACTTGACATTAAATTGAAATCTGGTGCATAGTTTAAAATGTTATTTCGAGTTGAAAATCTGGTCAATACACGACCTCCAGTTTTCAATTTTTAAATTATAAATATTTTGTCGTAAATATTCAAGAATTCCAAATAATAAATATAATAAAATCGCAAATTTCCAGATCAAAACATAAATCCACTGGCCGCCATTTTACTGATAACAGCGCCAGCTATGAATCGAATTTATTCTGTTTTCATATTACAAAATATTTTTTTACAGTATAACTTAAACGTTTAAAATGAGTGAAAATTATTTTAAAAAATCTACAAATAAATCGTGCGTACATAATAGAAAAATTTGAAAAAAAAAATTTTCAATTATTACAATCAAACGAATGGAAAAGAACCGTTACTTTAATTAAACCGAATTTATTTTATTTTTACGAATTTATAGCGATTTGTGTTCGTTAAAGTCAACCAATCATAAGTTAGAACGAATCCATTTCGGAAAAAATTCTTTGACGTCACCAAAAACATAATTGCCAATAGGGGTCCCCAGAACGTGTTTACGAAGGGAAGCGGATGTAGTTAGTTGACAGGAAGAAATTTTATTTTTTAATTTTATGCTTAATTTTCAGTTTAAAAGTTTATTTGAAATATGCCCAGAATAAATCCCGACTTTACTTATATTAATCCATGTATTAAATATACTTTGTTTTTCTTGAACTTATTATTTTGGGTAAGTAATCCTTCCTTATTATCGTAGACTATTTTCTTCTAATTTAATTTTGAATCTTCCGTTTTATTTCCTGTTACGTTTTAAGTTTTATTTAGTTAAAACATGATTACGATTTAATTTCTTACCTTATCCAAGAGATGTACCTTATTTTTATCTATGTACAAACAATTTTTGTCCACTTTTTAACTCAAGTACAAACAATTGCAAGCGTAACTAACCTTTTAACTTCGTGATGATTCATAGAGGTTTATACATAAAACTGAATGTTTTTTTTTTGTATGGCGATTTTAAGAAGTCATTAATTTTCGAATATAGTCTCTACTGTGATGTGATAGAAGCAAAACATGTTTTTAATATAAATAATTAAACAACTTGTGCTAATTAATTCGGTGAAACTGATGTAAGCACAACTGATTCTGATTTATAAACACAAACAGTAAATATCATTTTCCAAATGAACCTTGAAACATTTGAAAGTAATAATGCACAAAATAATTAGATTTCCTCGAAATTATTATGTTTTTTTTTTATTTTCAACAAACTAAGTACTATATACAGTAATCATTTGAAAAAGTCCTCCTTCATAAAATTGCCATATTATAGTTCACACCTTATATTTCATCACAGTTCTTACCTTACAGTTAATGTACTTCTGTCTAAATGATAATTTTTCATTTAACATTTTATCAAGATATTAGTGACTCAAAAATTATTATTTGAAACATATTTGCTTAATGAACAACATAAGAACAAAATTTATATTTTTTGTTCATTAAGCAATTGAAAATTTCATTGTTATAAACAAAAGGCATCATATATGCATATGACAAAAATAAGGGATTTCTTTTATACATATATTTACTATTTTATCATATAAATCTTAGATTTCAAAACAGAATTTCTATTTAGGTTATAAGTCCTTTATTAATAAAGCAAACAATTTAATGTTACATAATGTACCTTTTTTATACTTGAGATTAAAAATATTAGGTAATAACTTTCTTTGGAAACCTGTTCTTTTTTCTGTTTAATTATAGGTCGAATACAGAAATTAAAAAAAAAATTAGCACAGATCTACAGATTTGACAAAACTAACAAAACCACCTGTTTCCTTTGATATCAGACTAGTTTGAATTATCAAATTGATGAATTTTCTGCATGATTTAACAAAATCACAAATTATATCAGTTATAATTTATGTGAAATTTGTAACAATGAAAAGATACATCATTAAGAAAATATTAGGCAATATTTTTCTTAATATTAAATAAAGATACAATTTTTAATATAATCATTCTTATTTTTAAAAATATTTTTTAATGAATATTCATCTTATACAGTATATTAAAAAAAATAAATGCAATATAAAGATTCCTATTATATAGTACTTTATATTATATTTTGGAGAATTTGTGGTATATTAGGTTATATAAGTCATACATTCTTGTCAAGAGGTTGCTGAAAAAATAAATAGTGCAACATGTTTAAATGGAGTTCTTTATCATCAAGCATCCGTTACATTTCAGGAATTTTAATAGTTTTCTATTTACTCCAGCACACGATTCAATTCACTAAACTGGCGCCTTTTACTGGTGATGCATCTAATATCCAATTGTTTATCAGTTCTAAATTAGTTAAGATGAAACCAATTTTCTAACGTAATTGTAAATTTTTCTCAAAGCGTCAACATCTTACGGGGAGAAAAAAAAATTACTTCTCTTAATTTTTAGCCGCGATAACTATCGTATAAACCCAATTTTTAAGTTGACCTCGCTATTTTCGGTTTGATTTTTAGAAGAAAATTTTAAAAATATGTTCCAATAATAAAGATAAATATTTTTTTTGAGACTATTCTAAATTATTGCGAAGTATTGTATATCTATTAATTAATATTCGCGACATTTTTAATGTTGCGGCACGCTAAGATTCGTTCTAATTTCCGGATATACGTTTGAAAAAGCTACTTGTGCATATGAAAATAAATATAGCATGAACGTAATATTTATTGTCTTGTTTTTCATGTTTTAGTGCCGCTATATTTATTATTATTATTATTAAAATAAATCATATTTTCTTCACATAAAGTTATATGTATTTTTTTTATTAATGGAGTTTATAAAAATATATATTAATGAACAAAATATGAGCGGGACTATCTCTTCGAATCATTAAAAAATCATTAGTTTTGAGTAATAATCAGCCATTCGATAGAAATTTTATTTATTCAACCACTTGTCTGTAAGTAGTGTCGATTTGGTTACCATGGCTATTTCGCCATTATTTTTTTTCAAATTACGTGACGCGTAATAATTATCGTTAAGCTGGCAACATTTATGATACAAAGTTAGGTGGCATTAGTGGACTTTGCATTAGCGATTAGAATTTTATTTATTATTACAAATAAAATTTTGCTGGATTCTGCTCTTCACGGAATTGTCAAATGTGATACGATTCGGTAGATCTCATCAAGCTGGTCAAAAATTATAATAAAAGAATCATGGGCGAAAGCGGCACCGATTAGAAGATATTTCGAAAAATTTACCTCAGAATTGGTAAACGAACCATGTACCGCTGCCATATTGAACGAGAAGTAACGTCACGTGATCATCATCGTAATGACGAAAACCTGCTATGGTTTTGCACCTTGTTTTAAAAGCCAAAAATATGCCGGGAATTGTTCTTACGATTATGTAGATTATGATTTTATGCTGAAATCCATAAGTTATTTATGCAATTTATGGATTTACTGAAATCCATAAATTGTATAAGTATGTATACATTAATATATAATATATATTTGCATGATGTATAATTACATCATCATGAAAATGTTCTTGCCAAGGAGTTTGAATATAATTCTTGCACGATACCTTCAAGTTGTATTACAGTAAACTCTCGTATAACGTGCTCTCCTATAATACGAATTCATATAACGAAATCGCTCTTCTATAATACGAATTCGTATAATTTTAAATCTTGAAAGTGTCCGGCAAGACATTATCCCTTTCAAGATGGCGTCGCGTACAGGTATCGATACTTTGTTGTGATAAGTACTTTTACGTATAGGTACTTATCGGTTCCGTTTTCGCGATTGATTTATATACCGATTTACTACTAGTAATATGAATAAAAATATTATGCAAAAATCTCGGATTCCGTGAAAAGCAGAATCTTGCCTAAAATTTTATATTGGTAATAGCGATAGAATTTATCGTTGCACGTATTTTTGACATAACTGAATTTTATTTCGTAGTTTGCCTGTTTCCAAACTATTTCAACCAATGAGAAAGAAGTATCATCGGCGACTGAAAGTTGATTGTCAGATTGTGTCGTTTCGATCAGGGATTCCGAGTTTAGCGCTTTGTACTTTATTATTCAATTCTCTCTTGTTGTTTAACTTGTAAATCGTTGTGTAATCATTATTTCTTGCATGCGGAAACAAAAAAAAAATATATATATATATATAGCTTTGACATATTTACGTAGATTATAAGTACAGTACTGATCTTTCTAGTAAGATTTGTGGAATGCATCTTCCCTCTTCTAATCCTGGAATAATTTCTTGCATGCGGAAACAAAAAAAAAATATATATATATATATATAGCTTTGACATATTTACGTAGATTATAAGTGCAGTACTGATCTTTCTAGTAAGATTTGTGGAATGCATCTTCCCTCTTCTAATCCTGGAATAAATCTGGAGTGATTTATAGAAAAATAATGCGTACATAATTTTTCAAAGCGAAATTAGTCATCCGTATAAATTTTGATCAGGATTGAGAGTTTTAATGATAAAACTTATTTTTTGTGATATTTTAATACAGTATTATGAAAAATTAGCTTATACTTCATTGAATGTTGATATAAAATTTTGATTTTTTTTTTTTAATTTTTTAAAACGTTCCTGTTCAATGTAATATAGAATAAAATCGTTTTATCTCCTACTCAATATGGATATAATGTTGCCAATCTGAAGGTTTGCTTTCATGTTTAGACACGTCTAATAAACATGGAATGCTTTGTTTGTTCTCCTTTCTAAAATGTCAAATTTTAATGAAAAAGTTTGCTATATTGTTTCATATCCACAAAATATGTAAACATTTTTATATTTACAATTTATAACAGAGACAATAAAAATGAAGTATTTCATTTTTATTTAAGTATTTCAACATACAAACTAGGAAATCCGTGATGTATAAACATTAACAAGCCAAATAAGTGGTCAGTGTTCTTTTACTATTAAATTAAAATAGAGTATAATAAATTGAATAAAAAATTATTATTTAATTTTAATAATTTAACTCAACATACAAACTAGGAAATCCGTGATGTATAAACATTAACAAGCCAAATAAGTGGTCAGTATAATGCGGTAATTAATTAATAATATAAAACACTAGATCAGTGATATTTGATTCCCGGCGTTCTGAACAAAGTGCTAAAATTGTCAAGTCAAACCAGCAGTTTTTAAGGAAGATTTTGTCATTAAAATTTGAGTATTGTTTAATAATTAAAAATTCTGATCATTGTGTTATTTAAAAAATAATGTAGGTGAATTTTATTACAGGTAGGCCTCGATTAGTGTGAATAATGGGTTCCACCAATTTCTCGCACTATTCAAAGTATTAACTTATATGTAAAATATGGTAATTGGTTTTTGCTTTGTAAGATTCTGGCCATAAGCCAACCTCACGATGAATAACCATAATACTAACTGTTTAAGAAATATTTATTTTCATCAATGAATAACCACAATACTAACTGTTTAAAAAATATTTATTTTCATATTTTACTGTTGTCTTACCAGGAATTGCATCTCAACCATCATTGTTCATCATCTAAATTAATAACCTACCAGGAATTGCATCTCATACCATCATCAAACCAACTGCCAAATCGTCAGGAATTATGTTCCTCATACATCATCAAACCAACCGCCAAATTCTGTACTGTACTGTATGGTTTCATACCATCATCAAGCCAACCGCCGAATTATCGTGACCACTTTTAAATCATATCATCATCAAACCAACCGCCAAATCAAAACCAAAATAGCGAAGTCTCATACCATCATCAAAATCGAAACCAAAATAGCAAATCGAAAGCGGTTATCATCATCAAACTAACTGCCAAATCAAAACCAAAATAGCGAATCTGTTGTTCATCATCTAAATTAATAACTTACCAGGAATTGCGTCTCATACATCATTGTTCATCATCTAAATTAATAACTTACCAGGAATTGTATCTCATACCATCATCAAACCAACCACCAAATAATCCAAAATAGCAAATCGAAAGAGGAAGTTCAGCACAGCTTTTATGCAGGGGTAATAACTTACCAGGAATTGCATCTCATACCATCATCAAACCAACCGCTGAATCGAAACCAAAAGAGCAAATCGAAAGCAGAAGTGGAGCACTGCTTTATTACTTACCAGGAATTGCGTCTCATATCATCATCAAACCAACCGCCAAACCTACCAGGAATTGCATCTCATACCATCATCAAACCAACTGCCAAATCGAAACAAAAGAGCAAATCGAAAGAGGAAGTTGAGTGCCGCTTTTATGTTGCTCAATCACATCTATTTTTTGCTCTAGAGCAATCACTAACCTCTTCTTTTTTTCATTTCCTTTTTTATCCATTTCAATACTTTTTAAAAGAAAATTCTGTACTATACTATATGTATACGATAACAAAGCTGAATAATAGTAATGTTAAATAATTAATATATATACGATGATAAAGCTGAATAATAGTAATGTTAAATAGTTAACAGCAAAAAACCCATCCTGTTAATGTTAAATAGCTAATGGCAAAAAGCCCATCTTTCTGGTGTTTCACTCATCAAAGCCAAGTGACTGTTCTTAGACTGCTCCTCTTCAGGTGTTACTAACCAAAAATTAACTTTAATTTGTTAATTGACATCATAAAAGGAGACGGACATTTGTTAGTAAGATAATTTGTTAATTGACATCATAAAAGGAGGCGGAGCTTTGTTAGTAAGATGGTCTATGCTTACAACTCGCATTAATTGAATATTTGCTCTCACTAACTGGATCTATACTTACAACTTGCATTAATCGAATATTTTCTTGCACTAAGTGAAAAACATTAATTTGTTAATTAACATCATAAAAGGGGACGGACATTTGTTAGTAAGACTGGTCTATACTTACAACTCGCATTAATCGAATATTTGCTCACACTAACTGAAAAACGTTTTTATAAGTCATAATCAAATAAAACTCACACTAATCGAGGCCTACCTATAGTTGCTTGACAAATTTAATAAATATGTGTATTATTCAAACTCGCACTAATCAAGGCCTACCTGTATATCAGATTTGAATTCGCACTAATCGAGGCCTACCTGTACATAAGATCGGAAGAGCGTCGTGAGCACTAATCGAGGCCTATCTGTATAACAGTTTAATGAAAAAACTTATTGTTTTTATTCTTACCAGTTTTTTTGTGTAAAATTTATTTCAATGATTTTTTTCACACTTTTTGACTTTCCCCAAATTCTTCTTGCACACCGGTTTCACTACACTAGATGGTGGCACTGTAGACCAAATAATAATGCAAAAATGTTTTGTTAGAAATTTGGTTTGTTAGCTGTCAAATATCCAGATAAAAACTCTCTACAGGGTGTAAATTATCTCCTTCAAAAAAACTGCACTATGACGTAGACAAAATTTAGGCGATTAAAGTGATATAAGACACTTGGGGTCGCAAATCACAAACCCGGGCGGGGCGAAGAAGAAAAGCTGCAACGTCATTGCAGAAAAACTACGCCGTTGACTGTTGGTTAATTTAGTTTAATCAGTTCGACAAGGTACACTGTTCTTATGGATCAGTTTAACAACAGCGAGTTAGCCAACATGTACATGTGTTTTGGCGAAGCTCATGGTAATGCACTGTCAGCAAGACGACTGTACCAAGAGCACTACCCTCAGCGAGTACTGCCTACTTATGAGACTTTCAGTTTAGTTTGAGGTTCAATTTACGGCGTTGCTTGCGATTTGCGACCCAAAGTGTCTTATATCACTTTAATTGCCTGAATTTCGTCTACGTTGTAGTGTAGTTTTTGAAGAAGATAATTTACACCCTATAAATAAAATAGTTTTAATGTTTAAGCTAGGTCAAAAGAATATCATTTGTGTATTAGACAATTCAAACTTAGCACAAATGAGCAGGCCTATTTAAACATAAATACTTTAAAAGGACTTCCACAAGAATTTAGTGATGTGAGAGTAGCTATTATGGCCAATGAAAATATCACATTTGAAGGGATGAGAAGAACATTATTAGATATCGAAGAAACACATAAAATGAAATTAGAAAATAACAGCAATGCATTCAGAACTTCAGCTTGGAAACGAAACTCAAAAAAGGAATGCTTCGTCTGTGGCAAGCCAGGACACATTGCCAAACATTGTTGGCATAAGAGTTCAAATACCAAGAGGAGAAATAACTTCAATGGAAATCCACAAAGAATAAAAGGAAGTACGGGTAAAAGAACCAATTGTGGTAATAATTGGAGATACCATAACTCGAATGATGATGCACATGCAGTGTTTTCAACAGGATTTTACAAGGATAAGAACGGAGAGGATATATGAATGGTATAGTGCATGTACCATGCACATAATGTCAGACGGTGAGATTATTAAAGATAAAATCAAAAGTAATATTGAATTAAAAATCGCAGAAGAAGGTCGTTCCATTGATGCAATAAGCAAGGAACAATGGATGTAAAAGCCAATTCAGAGGGTAGAACTCAAGCAATAACTTTGGAAGAAGTATATCATGTCCCAAAATTAAGATCCAATCTATTGTCAGCACCTACTTTATATCTTTTGCCTCTTTAAAATTAATCTTCTTTTTTTCTTAATAAAAATACCATGTAGTGGCAGATTGCATAATAATGCTTAATCTATTTTCACACCAGTGTATAAATTCCTTAAAATATGGGAATTTTATTAACTGTAGATTAAAGTCTGAATTTTTTTTATTCACATTTATAGTATAAATAATATATATATATTAACAAGTCTAATATAGGATTTTAAATATCCAATAATTATCAAGCAACATATGATTAATTAATTACTAATTCAATATCTTACAGAAATATTTTTATTAATTCATTAATCCAATTTTTTTTGTGTGTAATTATTTAACAATTAATCTGAATAATTTACTTTTTGCATCATTACATTTTCCTTGTAAAATCTTCTATGTCGATGTTTACGAGTCAAGTGTTGGATAATTGATTTCTCACAAAAACTATCTATAGACCAACAAGTCAAGGCAAATAGGTCACATGGTAATTAAAAAGTTAACAAAAACTGATTAGTCTGTTTATACTGTGAATAAAAAAAATTCAGACTTTATAGTATAAATAATATATATATATTAACAAGTCTAATATAGGATTTTAAATATCCAATAATTATCAAGCAACATATGATTAATTAATTACTAATTCAATATCTTACAGAAATATTTTTATTAATTCATTAATCCAATTTTTTTTGTGTGTAATTATTTAACAATTAATCTGAATAATTTACTTTTTGCATCATTACATTTTCCTTGTAAAATCTTCTATGTCGATGTTTACGAGTCAAGTGTTGGATAATCGATTCCTCACAAAAACTATCTATAGACCAATAAGTAAGGCAAATAGGTCACATGGTAATTAAAAAGTTAACAAAAACTGATTAGTCTGTTTATACTTGTTCTTATATCATACCTGATCTCATTGAATCTTTTTCCTGCTTTAACTAATTGGTCTGTGATCAGTGATATCAATAATCAATACTTTCCAAAAATGTTTGAAAAATCTTTTTGTTAATTGTCATTATACCTTTAGCTTAATACAAAGAACTAAGCAATATTTTAATATTTATAATAAATAATAATAATGATAATGACATCAGGATAATTTGCCTAACAAGGGGAGTGCCAAATATGGTCCCCTCCGATTTTGCCAATTTTTGCATATGTTGTAGTACTACCCTCCCACAAACCCATGGTAAAGTAATACGATGCATTTCTCAAGCATTCCCGAAAAAGTTTTCTATGTTGTTTATATACCAATTGATATTAACATTTTAATAAGTGCCTCCCTAGCGGGATGGGTTCACCGTTTGATTAACGTAAGGTGTTATCAGGAAGTTGTGGGTTCGATTCTCATCTTTTTAAGAATTTTTTTTTATTGAAACCGAAATGGATTATTGTACAATGCATTTTTATTAATAAAAAATAACTATTCTGTGATTATTTAATTTTTTTGCTATGCCTTTTGAAATTTCTATCTCAAATATTAAATATACATATAAAGGAATGTAATTAATAAATAAACTGTTTTTACACAAAATATTTATTTTAATTAACAAATATAGATGTTATTATTATTCCTCATCAGGAACCACCTCAATCTCTATGGCCGATGTGCATATATTTGGATGATACTCATTATATAAAACAGACTATTGTTTTACAATGTGCACATTTTGTGAATCCTATATTTCTACAAACAAATATTAAATATAGGAATGTAATTAATAAATAAACTGTTTTTACACAAAATATTTATTTTAATTAACAAATATAGATGATATTATTCCTCATTAAGAACCATCTTGATCTCGCTGGCCGATGTACATCTATTCGGGTGATAATCATCATAAAAGCATTTAAAACAATATTGTTTTACAATGCACCCATTTATTAATGTGCATTTGTTGTTCTTTCCACTAATTTAAATGCACCGTATTTAAATCGATGATTTGCGTTAAAGTTGATTGAAGACAAACCTCTATTTTTTAATATCAATAAAATATGTTTCTCTACCTTAATAATGAAAATGCCATATATTTGTAGAAATATAGGATTCACAAAATGTGCACATTGTAAATACAATGTATTTTTATTAATAAATAATCACAGAATAGTTATTTTTTAAATTTTTTGTTATGCCTTTTAAAATTTCTATCACAAATATTAAATATA
>AYEL01063797.1:0-24430 GCA_000484575.1 Olivierus martensii
GCTCTTCCGATCTATATATATATAATAAAGAAATTTTAAAAACAGTTATAATGGCGTGGTGGAATTTGCGATTCGTCTAAAATAACATACCTGGCTTCTTCCGCTTCGTATTTTAGCTTTGGTTAAAGTAATCCAGTGGAGAATTAAACCCCTCTTATCGTGTTTAACACGATCTGGCTAGTCCCTTGTCGGATAGCGAATTGACCTTCCTGTCTGGACAACTGGGCCTCCGATTCTAGCTGTGTCACGTGATACTGCCAATTCTCTCCGACCTAGTGCAGTTGGTCATCACTGCTGGACTCTGTCGTCACTAGGAGAAGCATCATTCACAGGGACAGAACCGATTTTGCTCGATAGCGTGTGCTATTTTTAAAATAAATTCCGAATAGGTTATGGCAGAAAATAGACTAAAGAAACTCAAAAAAGAGGGAATAGATTGAGTTAGAATTACAAGTCGTTTTATCTATCTCTAACAATGTTTTCTAAATATCGATTAAAAAATAATCTTGTTAGATATTCTGGCATCTTTCAGAATATTGTAATTTAATCAATAATATATATATATATATATATATGAGGTGGTGTTTAAAATTCAGTTGCTTATCACATAGAGTGTGATTCAGTTAACAAGACCACTTGGCTCAAAAATAAAAAAATCCTCTAAGTTTTGCCAACGTCACTTCTTATTCGTAGCAGTTAATACTTTTGCCTTTGTGAATAATTCATCGTGTTTTAGAGGCCAACCTCTACAAACATAAAAAGCATTCAATTAATTTGATAGGAAGGAGGTTTCTTTTTAAGTCACCATCATCTCAGGTTGTAAATTATACTCTCTGGTATAAAGAATATTCTAACTAATCTTGTCCCGAAAAGTGGGATTATTTTTAAATAATAATTCTGCAAACGTTTTCTACGTGTAGTAAAAATATAATGGTTATAAGATAAAATTGATTGGAAATATTTTATCCCATGCCAGCGTGTAATTGTTTCTAGAATGGATATGATGAAAGTAAGGTGCTTAAAGCGATACCTCGTCAGCTTGACAGAGGAACCCAATAACTCTGTAAGACCAGACAGAGTTCAATTTACCTGATACACCCCTCAAGTCACGTACAAATAACAGAGAGGTTGCACATCCAGATGTTGCTAATCCCTCCGGCAAAAAGATTCTGTTTAAATAACCAGAATTTTTCCACATACGTGAAGCTTCTTCTTCTAAAGTTTTACGCGTGCAATTAAAAACACCGGGCAATCTTATATTCTTAATATTAATCTTTTACCTCGTATGCTTTTTTTCCTCTCTGCTGGATATAGAAAATCGAGATTTTCCTATTTTTTTCCCCTTCAAAGAACAGAATTCTGGGACAGCGTACAAAACAAAAGATTCTGCCTACCACGTTTTATTGTCAGTGTACGGCTTGGTAATTAGTCATGCCCTTCCTTCCCTCTCGCTCAGGATTTTTTTTTACTCTCCACTATAAAGTAATGTCTCCCCTACCCAGACAATCGATTTTTTCTTTTCCACGATACTGTTAACTAGCCATGTATGAGTTCTTTCTTTACCATCTACATTGTTAAAGAAGAGAGACTTTGTCGAATTCCGGCATTACTGCACGACTTAAAAACGTAAATAATTGTTCGACATTGCTCTATTTCCCATTATTCCGTCTCCCAAACGATTGTTGTTGTTATTATTTTTTTAAAATATTTACTACGGGACGTTAGGAGTCGTCCCGAGACCGTTCGGGCACATGTCGCCCTCTGGTGTCCGGAAATTGCACTACACGTTCACGAATATCGATCGAATTTCGCGTTTTTCCCAAAATTTTTATATTAACGTGAACGCTTCTAACTCAATTGTTATCGATTGTAAAAATGTTTTCCTTAATCGCGAGATTGACACTTTTGTCTAGAGCTACAACTCGACAAAAAAGTTGTTTAAGCACCCCACTCGCTATCGATTGCGATGGCAATTACACGTGACCAGCCGATGGGCGATTAGCTTGTTCTGTTTTTAATCTCGCCCTTCTATATCTTTATAAAAAAATTAAAAATGGAATCGATTTTTCAAATTTTTAGCAAGCCGGATGGGATATTCAAGCAATATATTCCAGATTAGTGCTATAGAACAAGATGCTCTTCCAATTACCGCCAGCAAAATTTAAAATGTAAATATGATTTTAACAAGGAGTCGGGAATTTTTCACCCTCCTCCTTTTTAAAAATTCTAATTTCGTTGGAAGCTTGGCAAAAATGACTGTAAGACCTCAACCAACAAGCACACCTTAACAACCAACCATATTAATGTAAATACTTAAACTCAAGGGAGTTTTGTGCAAGAAGATAAATATAAAAGTTAATACTTTCTTCATCAAAGGAACCGTCTTTAAATTACAATTTCTGTATATAATCTGATGATACCTTTATGAAAATTCGCTTTTCTTACGTAACTCTCTTGCCTAATGAAGAAAATTAGTTATTCTATTTTCTGACTAATGTAACAGTGAATCGCGTAGTTGCTCTTTCGCTTTCCTGACACCATCCTCTTCAGGTATTAGAAAATACAACTTTCTGTACACATTTCCGTCTTCTCTATCTGCTGTTGACATTGAACATCGAAAAATTCCGCTTTCCGGATGAAAATGGTTCCTTAACTCCAGAGAAAATTTCGGAAATCGAATTACAACAGAGCGACTTTGAGTTATATAGAGAATTAACTCGAGAGAAATTTTAATACGTAATAAGTTCTTGGAAAAACAAATTAATTTAGTAAGTGGAACGAAGGATGCGGAGAGCAGATGTTAGGATCAAAATTAGTTCTAAAAAAAAAATGCAAAAATCCCTACGCACAACTTGAATTTATGGTGGAAAATATAAAAAAAGAAATAAATTATCAAACCTGAATAAAAATTTTGTAAAAGAACTATATATATATTTTTTTATGTATAAACTTAAAGAATTACGATCGAGATAGTTGAAACTATGTCCTAAACAATAACTAATAATTTAAGGAATTTAATTAACGACAAACATCTCACTAACAGAACTTATTGGCGATTGTTCACATTAGTCTAACGGTTCTTAAAGTAAATAAATCCAGTTATAAAAATTGAAGGGTTTCTTGATGAACATTTTTATAATCGAAATGAAGAGTATTCTTTTCTTACGCTATCAGTAAAGTCAATCCATAGACTTCAGAAAGCAATTTCAAGCAAAATGTGGCTTTCCAGTTGTGTTTCAGAATCTGGGGAATGTCCTGTGATTACAGAGCATAACGCTTAATTGCGCTCACCACCACAACACTGTTATGGTTGAAAGACTTTCAGGTATTTCTCCGATACAGCTCAAGCTAGTATATATCTTTCAAAAGAAAGTGTCTCTGTAATGGTAACTCATAGTATATTTCTTGTGATCTAGGAAGAAATTTTTTTTAATGAATATTAACGCGGGTTACTTGTTAAGAATTTTTCAAATTATAAAAGTTTCCCAGAGATTATAAGAAACATTTAACGCGTTTTAATACTCGGATTTTACTCGTTTAATTTAGAAATTCGTCTCTCCCTTTCTCTCTCTCTCTCTCTTTTTTCCCCTCTTTTTTTTTTAATCTTCTTCCAGCGCGTATCTTCTGTCCACTCTTTAATAAGGCCGAAACAATAATATATTTTAAAATTTAAGTTATTGCTAATTATTATCCACCCATAATTGAGTACCCATTAGTCCAATAAAAGCTTTATGTAATTACTGAACGGAGGAAGAACGGTTGGCTGCATCTATCCCGCATCAATATATCAAGTAAAGTTTAATGTGAAAATGTGCGAATTAACGGCATCGGATGCAAGAGGAGAAAAATGAAGAATGACTTTAAACCTCGCGGGAAATTTCCACAAAAAGCAAGAACTTGTCACGTGTCCTAACGGGACACAAAAAACTGCACAGTCTTTCTCTCTCTGGCTTCTTTTTAAAGTGGTATTTTATTTTATTTTTTTATATATATATTTTTTACTGACTGCATTAGATGTTGCGGCCACTTCAATCTAAATGAGAAAGAAGAAAAAAAAAGATAAAAATGTCGGATAATTACTTTCTAACCATTTTCATCATGCCACTTTTAGAAGAGTTTTGGAAAAGTGTAGAGAAAGGACCAAACTCCTGAGATTCGCTCGCCTTTGGTCTCCTAGGTGAAGAAAAAACAAAATTCAAAGTTCGTGTATTGATACACGGGGGACGTCTGTTTTAAATACAATCGATAAATCGAGTAGTAAACAAGACCAGTAGATTATTAAAAGAAATAAAAATAACAAAAATAATACGTCTTATTAAATCACCGTTTGCTCTTCGACTGTGCAACTTGTTAAGAAATCTTTCTTTTGTTCGGAATACTGTTAAAAAATTTAACGAACTTATTAATTTTTGCCACGTAGCAACTTTTTCCAAGTTCATTTACAGCTATCTCTTTTTAATTAACCTATTATCGCCACATTTTCTTCTAAATGACAGCTATCGAGACCAATGACAGATAGTGTAAATAAATTTTCATTTTAATCCACTCTTATCTTATCCCGGAAGAGAAAGGGAAAGAAAGGAAAAAATCTCCATTCTTCTGGCATCTGAACTAACACTTCTAAGTGTCAGTAGCCGTGAAAACACTATTGTGCTCTTGATTTCTATTCTTTTTCGCTCCCTCCATTGTTATCATTGGAAACAAATATTTATTATTGTGTCAAAGTGTTAATACAACTTACAAAATCGATATTATTCTTTTTGTTTTATTTTTATATTTTGGGGGAAAAAAAATTCATATCTGCCAGCAATCTGCGCGCTCTTTATTTTAATTTAATCCCATAATCTAAATGATGAATAACACTAAATATTTTCTCAGTGAATAAAAAGCGGGTTAAAAAATCAACTCTGCAACTCAACCAGTCATAACAGCTGAGGGTTTTGTATTAACAGCCATCCGCTCTGTTTTATCTTCCCCGCAGCCACTGATATTACATGGAAGCTCGTAAACCACTGATTTTTACACTCTGCAAGTAAGAAAGTCAACTTCTGTAATTACACAATTTTAGCACCGGCGTAAATTAATAATATATTTTCTGGCTGGCTGTCGCCGCCATCTTGCACTGGCCATTGATAGTTACCAGATCTAAGTTCCATCTTTCTAGAATAGTAAATAACAAGACATTGCCAATAAAAAGACCACCAAAAGATCCCATATATGCGAAGGATTGATGTTGTTGGTCAAAGTATGCCTCGTTAATCGAGATTGCTACACGCAGAAGTTACCGAGACATACCGGTTCCTATTAAATTTTTTCTCATATTTTGATATCTTCTAACCGAAGAAGAAAATATATACACGTTAAAACACAATCAAATTTAATAAAATAATAAAAAGAAGAAAATACTTATGTGGTATGGTTTACCTCCAAATCTTTCCTCTTTTAGATGTGTTTTTTTTAGGCTATATGATGGCAATTCTGTAGTCTACTGGGTATATCGGTGCTACATGTTTGGTTATCTTGGGACACGCTCCTTAAAAGTTCTGGTTTCTCTCATGGGTCAGTGCTAAATGCTCTACTTTTCCCTCCGGATATACATATTGAAGAGACTAATATGTTTTCTATGTTTCCGAATTATTAATTGCATGTCTTACAATATGACAAATAAACGTAGAAAATATATGCAACCGATTTAATTTAAATTTTTCTTTTTATGCATAACTTATGCATATTTGCATCTCGATTTTTTTTAAGAATGTTGCTTGTATCGTAGCATAAATATTTGATTTTTGGAATTTCGTACGTTATTCCCTACATGGTAATAAAAATTGTAGTATCTGTTAAAAGAAATGGAGCAAACTATTGTTACTTTCTGGATTCCATCGATAGAAAGGGAATATTTCTCTAGGGACGTAGCACATACGTTATAATGTAAATTGCGGTTTTTCTCTTAGCTAGAAGATGGAAAGTAAGAAGCGGTAGCATTCCTGCTGGGGCATCGACAGATACCGATATTCTCTTGGGCACATCGATAGCAACTGGTGTTCCTCCGCGGCAATCATGTAGAAATTCTGCTTTTACCCCCTAGGCATAGTATCTATCTTTACTTTTTCGCAACGTATCGAAACAATCGACAGGGACGTGATTGATGAAGCGTCAACTGGATAAATGTTTGGATACCGTTATTTACCGGCATTTAATATGGGGATATTTTTCCAAATTACACGTTTTAGAAGTGAAAAATGCCAAAAAGATAAACAGTAAAGTATTAAGAGAAAAATATGAAAAAAAAAAATTGGCCCGTGTGCTGGCAGTTCGGCCGTAATGTTTTCCAGAAGGGCGATGACGTCACGAATTTGATTTGTACCGTCGCTTCTCTTTATCATAATTCTAACTATTGATTTCTGAAGCTTTTAGAAAATAAACTCGGGTGAAAAATGGCACTTTTACGGTAATTTTGTTAAGTGTCGCCAGTTAAACTGACAAATTTCTCTTCCATCATTCAAGTATAAAACTGTAAAAATGACATATTTTCGTCTAAAATAGGAAGTCATTTTTAATCAATAAATATATATATATATTTTTTACCGAATTATTCGGAAAATAAATGATACGACAGTATAAATGATTAAATTTCCGATTAGCAGTAATGACCAGAGATGTATTTTTAGAGTTAGAAGAAAGAAGAAACGGGAAAATTATAATTGAAAAATAGTTCGAGGTTCGTCCGACAGATAGCAGCACTAAACGATGCAACTTGAAGAACTGCCAACGCTAGTAAAGTAATTATACGAAAAATATTATTTCGTTCATATTAAATTTCAGTTCGTTATAATTAATATAAAGTGGATTCGGAATGTAAATGTTTAATACTTAATGATGATTAAAACATTTTAAAAAGTTTTGAATTTTATTTTTTTAATTAGTTCATTAAAATTAAATAATTTTCGTGTCTCGTTATATACTGAAGTACGTTTTAACACATTTATTCTGCAAAAAAGTTCGCGTAATTAAACATTTTCTTGATTTAACACGTAGTAGTTAGGAAGTACGTTTTAACACATTTATTCTGCAAAAAAGTTCGCGTAATTAAACATTTTCTTGATGGCATTAATTAATTTGTTTGTAAAATTAAATCTAAGCAATGGTTTAGGGTCATTTATTTTTAAATGCGCGGACAGAGAAAAGAAAAACATTTTTGTATTTTTCCTTGCTGTTTTTCAATTGGGGGTAAGTATCATTAAAAAGTACTTTTAGTCGACAAAACAGCCAAATTCGTTAAATTTTAAACTGTTTTTCGTTCGTCTTCCGTTCCGCGTGTGTAGCAAACACAAACATTTCGGTAATTTCGCTTAAAATAAATTTCCCCAACGTCGAGATAAATATTCCTACAAAGACAAAAACCGACTTTTTCAAAATGGCCCGAAGATTTTTTCTCCCTTAACAAAACAGAAGTTTGGTATATTTTGTTTTTTTCTTTATTTTCTTCTCCGATTACTCAAAAGGACGTAATCAATAAATACCGTTGTAAATAAACTATAAGTATTTAATTTCATCCTTTGGCGCATTTCAATTGGTGTATAAAGTAGTTTGTAATACAATTTGTTACCTGGACGAATTTAAAGAATAAAAAGAAAAGAAGAAGAAGAAAAAAAGAGGAAAAACAAGAGCCACGAATCCAATTACTCGGAAAACGTAATACGCTAGCTATTGTAATTACAGCGTAGCAGTTTCTTGCTTAGTCGATACATGATGTACATTTGCAGGGCAGCTTTAACCTTGTTGATATGCCCGGCATATGAAGAGAATGCATTCATTCCGACGTTAGTATTCAAGAGGCGATATTGGTAAACGGTTTTTGGATAAAACACGACCCGAGTATCAGTAAACATCACGAGTAATCCGATCTACAGCGAGTGGTACACTCGATAACCATATACACCCACTGCACCCATTCTGATTCAGGTTATTAATAAGATAGTTGAATCGTTTTCCAAGATAAATATGACGCAGTTGGCATTAAAGGCAATTGAATAAACGATTTCGTTGGCTGGATGATGCTAGAAAAGACCAATTTTCGAGCTTATCTTGTTAAGCAGCAAAAATAAAATAAAAAATTCTTGCCCCCATTTTCTCGGCTATGAATATTAATTAATTCCCGCACGGGGTTAATATTTGTTTGGTCATCAACATTAATTACCATTTTTGTGTGTTTGGAAATGAAATTCTGATGAAAGAAAGGGCGGCATCGTTTAAACCAGATTAGTTTAATCTGGAGTGCGACCATTTAACAAGAAAATAATTCCGATTGAATTTCCATAATGACGCTAGGTGGCATGGCTACTAAATATCATTTCCATTCCGCATAAATATTCCCTCCTCACTAATTACTCTCCTCTATTATCGAACTTTGGGGGGATATAAAAGAAAAGAAACGATTTAAATAAACATTGTTTCATAGATTAGAATAGATATATATAGTAATAATAAGAGTAGTTTAAAAACAGTGATTATCTGAAAACAGAGGAGAAGTTTGCGGTTGAAAAATGATCTGTCAGAAAAAAAACTTTCAACTGAGTAACGGCAAAAACTTTCATTAATTTAGCATTTAATGTCTTTCTCGCATTATTGATTTTTTTTGTTGAATGTAGCAAAAGACGAAGGCTTTGTCGAGTCGTAAAGAACTGCTAAATCTTCGTTTTATAAAATTAATGCCGATAGTTGCCTGAGTGCAAACGATGTGTAACGTTAAGTTGTATTCAACAACTGCACACTAAAGAAACGCTTAATGTCTGTTAATGGGCACGGCCCCGTGTCTTCCAGATATTCTAGGATTCAATTTGTTATTTGTGTTATCCGGGCTTGAACTATTGATCCATTCTGATACAATAACCAATCCTTTACTCCTTAATCCTTCAAAGGAACGATATAATTAAGAAAAATGGCCATCGATTTTTCTAACCTCTCTCGCTCTCTCTCTTTCTCTCTCTTTGGCATCAAAATTTAAACGAAATCGGGCTTTAAAATCTCGGTAATATTACGAGAATATGTTGCCAAGCTTCTAAATTCATTTTTCCTCTCTTTATCATAAAAAGTTGCCGCATCTGCACTCGATTATATACATATATTTTTTTCCTCCCTTTCCTTTCTTTTAAAGATCTAAAATACTTCCCCCACTTCTGTTTACATTGTCTTCGTATTACCAAATTTTTAAACGTCGATAAAAGATAATTAAACGTTTATATTTCCAGATTCATTATAAGTTATTACCTCATTCTCCTTTTAGTCATAAAAGTTTTATTTACAGACTCTCTCTCTCTCTCTCTCCGTCCATCGTAAAAAATCATTTTTTTCCTTTCTTGGAGAGGTGGTTGAAGGTACTAAAGTTTTGACTAACTTTAATTAAATTTCTACCCTTGATATATATAATTTTTTATTATTAAAACAATAACAAAACTTTGTATACACTTAATGAACGATAAGCATATTTCAGAGACATAAATTATCCAATCGAATATTTTTCTGGTTTATTATATATATTAAAAAAAATCGTATATAATTCGTCAGCACTTAATAAACACTAAGTGAGTTTTTTTGCTTCATAAAAAATAATTTTTTCTTCTACTTTCGCTTGTTCGGAAAAATATTTTGCCGACGTATATCGATAATCAGTTAAAAGTTGCGCTATCTTAAAGGAAACTATGTTTAAAAAAAAGAGCAATAAACAATTCATTAAGGGAATTTTTCTAGTAAAAGAGATGCTTAATGAAAGGATGAAGTTTTAAAACTCTTCTGTCTTTTCTATATAGCTTATATACCGTTTTATATACGTATCCCCCTCAGATTTGGCTGCGATGATCAGAATTACCGAACAAATGACTCATACATTGTTCATTTAAAACCGTACATTAATATGCAAGATGTCGTGAAAGCTGTTACTGGCTGATAAGCCCTGGGTATTGATTTTTTTTCTTTGGAGCCTTCAACCTCCCTCGGTGAACCCTGTGTGCAAAGAAATTAAATTGAACAATGGAAAGGAGAGAAAAACGTGCGAAACAGGATCTACTTCATCGGCTAAGATGTGTTTTTACTTATAAAACGAAAATACTTAGATAAATTCCTGTGGGGATTTATGAGGTAAAGGAAAAGCTCATTATGAGGATTTTGTCTTAGAACATTACTCTCACCTAGATTGGCTGCCTGATATCGATACGTCATTTGTTTTGTGTTCCTTCTTTGTTGAATTACCACTAATGTGTCGGTTCTTTAAGCTTGGTAAAAGATGATAAATGTCGAATTTTTCCTTTCCATCCCAAAAATCTTCTGCCATTTTACATAACAATGAAATCTGGAGTAATCCAGAATACTTAACTGCACTCCATCTATGTATTTATATATATAAGGCTATAGGCCCGTATGTGTATATACATGTATATATATATAGTTTTTTTCCTTCTCCCCTTTCTTTCTGAAAAAGCGAAAAATATCCCACTTGTTTTCTCTTATGGGTTTACGTGGGGTGAATACTCGATTATAATTTCGTTAACGATGAGTTTTGTTTGATCCCCTAGAAATGTTTGCATTCAGATCATCAAAAGAGGTGAGATACCAACATCATTTGTCAAAATGTCAAAGAAGGATCTGGCTACACAATGTGGTCCGGGGAACGTAAAAAATTCGCAAAATTTATTTTCTACTCGTTCATTTATACGGTTGGTAATGTTTTTCTTTCTTTTTTTTTTCTACTTAACTTTAATAAAAATAGATAAAAAGTAATTTATTTTTCTTTAAGAGAATAGAATACTTGTAAAGACTTTTAATAAAATCTATCGGAGTTAGTTTATCCTGTTTGTTTTCTATGCAAAGAATGTTTAAAACATACACGTAGCGATTAAAGAGTAATCCGACAGATGTATAGATATAGCTTATATTTGGACAAATTACAGGGAGGAATTAAATTTTTCATCCTAATCATTTATTCGCAAACGAGACGCTTTAAAAATACCCCAGGCATGGTACAGTACATCCGGAGGAGTCAAACAAAATGTTTATAGCTAGTTTACTGGGAAGTTTTTATCTAAGTCTCGCCAACCCCTGTAGGCTAACAACAGCCCGTATCATAACTCCACGCCCATTATACGTACGATCTTCTATAAGAAACTAAGGTTTTAGCGTTCCAAATGACAGTCATAAATTTTTCGTATCAAATTCTGGATTTATACCGTAAAACATGTCACACGATTTATGTATTATCACCAGTTTTCCTCCCGAAGAAAAACTCCTATACGTCCAAAGAACTGATTTTATGATTCGCCGAATAGAAACTGCTAGAAAAATAATAGTGATAAACACTGTATAAAAACAGCCAAAAAGAAGAAGAAAAAAAGATGCAACTTTTCAATATTTTAGGTCGTCCGTGTCCGCTTTGTTAAAGGCTAACAAAGTGAAAATTTTTATTCCCATCCACAAAATTTTTCTCCCTTTTTTTTATATTTATTTTTTATTTTTTTAATGCCGCCATGTTAATAAATTATTCCAATCAGATAGCGGAAATTAATTACGAGACGTTAGTTAAATACGTTTTAAAGCAGTAATCGTTAATTTTGTTGTTTTTAATCACGTTTCTGATGGATAACCCACATAAACAGAACTGAATTTTTGGTACCTGTTTTTTTAAGGAGGGGAAAAAAATCGTTATGGAAACGATCCGAGTTATTTTAATATTAAATTATTTATTTGATAGATGATAATTAAAAGGAGATATTTATAAGAAAGAAAGGAATGGTAATGGTGTCAAATTTTTGTTGTCGACGCGGATGTGAGATAAGGTTACTTATACGCTGTTTGTTCTTTTATCTATTCATCCCATCAGAAGTGAAGAACGTCACTAATCTTTATATCAGCTTATCAAAATTCCTCAGAGAATATCAGAAGTACGAAATTAATTTTCCGTGTTACTATTATATTTTACGGATTCAAATAAATTGCTTAATAAATAAGAAGAATATACATTTTTTTTACACAAACTTTACTTTAACATCGCATTACTCACGGAATAAATTCTTAAATAATTATATACGCGGCAACGTACTGTTAATCAGTACATTTTTCGACTACGTTTTTACACGAATTCACACTTAAGAGTGGAAAGAGAGGAAGAGAAGTTTTTCCCAAAATTCTAGCAGCTATTATTATTCCGGAAATTCTATTTTATTTATAATATTCCGTTTAAAAAATAACACGAAAAACAATTTTCCCGGAAATGTTGTTCTATAGTTTTATTAAGGAAACGTTGTGAAGATTCCGATCTAACATTAAGAAAACTTATTCCCTTCCAAAAAAAAGTAACAACAATATTTACAGCGATAAAACTTTATTATATCGGAATACTAGGTTATAGTTGTTTGCTGTTATTATATATATATATATATAGTATTTTTTATAGAGATTTTCTTTAAATATCTAATTTATAAACTTCCTGCTGCATTTCGTAATTGAACCTATTGAGAAACTCTATAGCCGTTCTACACCTTCTTGATGATTATCTAGTTGATGCTTGCCAGATGTTTAAAAAAACACGAAAAATTATAAACAACAATTAATTAATATAAAAAGATGGTTTAGAATTTAAAATTTATTTTAAAATATCCACAAATCCTAGTTTTTCTCACTGTAATAATTCGCGCTTTATATAAGAAAAGGAAGTTAAAAATTTTACATTTCGGTATTCGCAGATCAAATTTTTGTCTAGTTTAAAAAATAAAAGAAGAATTTTATTGGCTTACTTTACGTTATAAAATTTTTATTTAATAGTTTAATCGATTGAATTGATTGAGAAACGGGTCATTTCGCATCAAGGGATATCCTGGAATTTCACATCATAAATTCCGTTTCCTCTTATTGTTTATTAGTCTATTTATACTACACGAAATAATTATTAATGGGTCCTAACATCGATAAGTTTTTACAGAAGAAAAAAAAATAATATCTCGTAAGTAAGTAAATAATAATAAAAAAACTTTTATGATAATTATTAATAATTTTCTTTCCTATTAATCTTTCAATTATAATCGCATCCCAATGCATGCGATAGACTGGAAGAAATTTTATGACCCGTAAATATAGCATGGGGATCATTATCTATCATCATCGTTTTGACGTTTAGAATCAAACGCATCTTAAACGACGAATTAACGAGAAAATTTTCTAATTTTTAAGTTTTCACCAACGATTTTCGTACACGAAATAAAATTTTCTCGAAATCGTGCGATAAAACGAGAAAGATATACATTAATATGCGAACAGTTTTTGATCGGTATTTGAGATGAAACTTATCGGATTGTGGAAGAAAATATTCAAGTTTTGTCTACAGCTTTTAAGAAAAAATGTGATTTAAAACTTTTCTATAATTATAAATCAGTATAATAGCTGATCGAAACAATATATAGTTGGCTAAACATTTTTCCCACGAGGATATGGGAAAAATGAATATTACATGCATTAAAAATGTTTAATATCTCTGCTTTTGGGAAATGTGATTTAAAACTTTTCTATAATTATAAATCAGTGTAATAGCTGATCGAAACAATATATAGTTGGCTAAACATTTATCCCATGAGGATATGGGAAAAATGAATATTACATGCATTAAAAATGTTTAATATCTCTGCTTTTGGAGGAATTAATTGCCACAATTAAAGATGCCGATTTAATTAATTAAAATGATTTTATTTCATTTATATTTTTGCCTTTCCGTATGATTAAAATTTTATGATAAAATGGAAGATTCAGTTTTAAACTTTTAAATGGATGAGAATATTTTGTGCCAAATTTTTTCTTAATATTATTCTCAAATTTATATAATTTTTACTACAACTCATTGCAAATTTGTTTTATTTATGTTTTATAAGTAATTTTTTTCAGAGACAAATATGTTACCTTTTTTTCCGAAAAATCCTCTCGTAGCTTTCGTAAGAATTGAACGAAATGAAAGGAAAAATGTCGATTTGTTTCATTCTGACAATCTTGATGTCGAGAGATAATCTTTGGATAGTATCAAGTCTCTGATCTGATCTGATAAAGCAATACATTTTCTAGGTTAAAATAGTGATTACAGGATAGGACAAGATAATATAAATATGTCTGAAAGCTGATCTGATTTAAAAGCTAATTTTTTTGCCGAATATCAGATAAATTTTACACTTGATGAGTTTTAATGTGGACTTTGAAATAGGTGACATATTTTTATCAGTTCCGAGCTTGTTCGACGTTAAAAAACGTTGTTAGTGGTTAGCTAACAACGTTTAGCTAACCACTCAACGTTTTTTTTAACTTAAAAAAATATATATATATTCTTGAAACTACTACTTGCATATATTCAAACATGCGAAAATAATTCAAACATTTCTTTGAAACTCTCATAAACCATTTTAGCAATTTTTTCAGCACAATATTCTAGCATAACTTATTATCAAAGAAGATATGACTTTAAAAATATGACAATTATTATAGATGATAACGGAGGCCATCTTTTCTGAAGTTTTGCGAAACATTAAAGCATGTTGCAGTTTAAAGATATAAATTAATGGAAACAAGCAATTATTAATTTTTATCTTCGACAAGTTACTTTATGATAATAGTAGATTTTTATTATATTTGTTATTTTCGCACGATTTTTTTATTGCTTAATTCAAATATAGTTTAAATTAACTCAGATGCTAAAATCCTCTGCATAAAATAAAATTCTCTGTTGATAAACAAAAAATAACTTACAAAGTTTTTCAATCAGTTTATTAGCAATTTTTGAACATGAAATAACGCTTGAAATTTTGTTAAAAAACAAAAGAAATTCGTTAAAATATTCAAAAATAGAATAATTTTATATATATAAAAAAAGAAAACATTTTTAATCCTTAAAATTAATGAATAGTAGTTCTAAGTTTATATACCGTCGTATAATATCGAAGTTTTTATTTTTATGATTGCAAATATTTTAGTGATTTTATCGATTCTGTAACTTAAAGACGCAACATATGATTTATTAACAAATTTTCCATTCAATCTAATTTTACTTATTACTAACATCAAAATTAAAAAATGAAAAAATAATACTGCATCTTATTTCATAGTTTCTGAAGAATAGTAATTGGAGATCATTAAAATTTCTTACAACGAACGATACTTTTTGTTTCTAGTTGATTATTCTGAATATTAAATTTCAAAAGAAATCATTCATCACGGGATCTTTAAACTGTGTTTATCTTCTATTGGCCTGTTTATCATTACACTTATAAATATGCTGAAGTTTTCTATTCGTGTTTCTAATTTTTATTTTCATTTTTCTATTTTAAAACTGCTTATGATTGACTTACGCATTTTTACTGCCAACAATTTTTTTATACAGTATATAAAAACTAAAATATGAAGTATAGTTTTGTTTTATTTTTATTCCTAGTTGACTTTTACCGTTTTTTAAATATTTATTCATATACTAATCAACGCTTCTTACTGAACACTTTTCTAGAACAGTGTTCACTAAATTTTCAGTATATCTTTTTAATGATACGCTAGAATACATTATCATTAAGCTCAAAATCCCTTTTATATCAATCTGTGTGCGTAAGATAATTCATAATTTTCTTAAATAATTTTAGAATCTAATTAAATGCTGAAAAAAAAATGAGTAAACCATTCCTCGTTAAATGCAATCAATAATTTGTAATTAATATGAAAAAAATCGATGGCTAACAAGAAACGAGTTTTTTTTTTTTTTCTTCTATTATCATCAGATTTCAATTGAGAAAGAGAAAATTAAATAAAGGTTACAAAAATAACTTGAAAAATTTCTTAGATGTTCTGCTCGTCTATCACTTTAATCCATATTACACTTTTACATAATGTTAGAGAACATAACAAAAATTCAACAATCCATTCGAATTTTATTGGTTAAAATATTCCTAAGAAAATTATTATTATTATTTTTATCCGAATACGTTATTCTGTTCAGTATATTATGATTATAACTCGAAACGGCTCTTGAAGTAACATTCTGCAATAACGTGAAATAACCAAAGTCATCTATCAAGACTAGCAAACTGTACTCAAGTTTAAAGTTTAGTCTTTTCTGTTAACATTTCAAATTGAGGAAAAAAGTTGAAATTTTATACAGATAATTGTTGAGCATTTATCGAGAGAAAGCTGTGGTAAAGGCATAATATAAATATTTATATACGTGCTCCTTTTCTTATGGCTTAAACGTGTTTTAAATTATTGCCATAAGTCGAACTCTTATTTCTCATATGCGCAATATTAAAAATGATGTTTGGTTCCTGACAAGTTCGTTCTGTACTCTAAAAAATGGCAAAATTAACTATAAATTAACGATAAAACTCTAATATAATTCATTACAAGTATTTATTATCTATAAATAAACATTTAATATAAAAGAAAAACATAGTTAAAAAATCTTAAATGTAAAAACGTAGATTAGCAAAAATAAATACTATACAAAATAAAAGTATAAGGAGACGGATACATTCAATTTAAACAATAGTTGCAAACATTTATAGTGACGTTAAATCTTTCTTGTTTTGGAATGATACGTGGTTTTGCACTATGCACCGCCGAAAATGGGAACTGCGATGCATATTTGGAATTTTAGAGATTGTATCGCGTGAAAAGATCGTAATGATTTAATCTGGGGTGTTGTAAGTTGGAGAGCCGCCTGTAAATTTTTGTGTCTAAAGTATGATCGAAAACCAATTTTTTTAAGAAATATTCATATCATTTTTTGGCATTTTCATTACAAAGAATATGTACGAATTGGAGGATTTTTTTCTGGTTATTGGTCCTCGACAATAGACAATAGTACGTGTTCTATGCCTTCTTTCAACAGCTCCCATGCAGTCCTAGAATTTATTTCTATTGATAAACTTATTAATGGCTACGAATTTTCATGAAAAATTCTTATCTTTAATGTTTTTATGCTTTATTAATGGTATTTTTATTGAAAAGATATCTCTTATTTTTAGCCATTCTATGCTTATTATATTCTTTTTTTTAACTGCAATACATAATCTTTTTTAAATTTGTATCCTTTTTTCTATTTCATACAATTTTAATGTTTTTTTTTTTTCTTTTTTGGATATTTTACAGAATTTGAAATTCATCTGTTAAGTTCAAGAAATGAATTGGAAGATTTTATTATTGTTTATTTTGTTTCAGTCTTCAAAAAAATTTTCTGCGTTAATTTTGAATTCGACATCATCTGAATTTGACACTTTAGAAGAATTTCCCACCAACAACGTTTCAACCGCAGAAAATGGAACGGAATTCGGAATTCGTGATTATTACAGCGACGAATTTTTATCTTGCATTAAAATCAAAATTCTAAGTATTTATTTTGAAATATTAAAGAATCGTACGGCATACATACCCGCCTATAAAAATTTTACAAAAAATAAAGGTCTATATGATCCTGGGAATTATTATTTAGACAACGATGGAATTTATATCTGCGTACCGAACATTACGAAAGTGAAAGATGAATCGGAAGAGATTCATCAGGACAAAATTTTGGATTACATTACTTTCATCGGTTTGATTCTCTCTCTCTTCTTTTTGTTTCTTCATTTTCTGGCTTTCCTGATCGTTCCCGAAATGAAAAATCTTCCCGGAAAGAATTTAGCTTCTTTCGCATTTTCCACTTTCTTTGCTCACTTATTATTTCTTGTTGGAAGATCGAAATTTTCGGGAACTCAGATTTGCCATCCTGTAGGGCTTATCATGTACTACTTCATGATGACCTCGTTCTTCTGGATGAACGCAATTTCCTTTAACATATTTCGGTCTTTTAGAGAAGCCACCAATAAGCTCAGATTACCCGAAATATCCGCACAACGAAGAAGATTTCTTTGTTATTCCGTTTATTCTTGGTTAACTCCAGCAATGTTCTTGTGTTTAGTGGTAATAAGTGACGAAACTTCTTGGTTCCCCAAGCATTTACGATCGGGTTTCAATACAAACTCATCCATATGCTGGTTTAAACATGGCTTTCCCATTTTCGTCTTTTACTTCGCTCCATTCGCAGTACTGATGGTGGCCAACGTCATCTTTTTTATCGCTAGCGCTTTTCTTATTTTTTCTAATTCGATGAAATATAACGGCAATAACAGAGGTTTGAAATGGAAGTTCGTTCTGTACTTAAAATTAACGATTATCATGGGTTTGGTTTGGGTAATTGGAGTGATTGCCAGTCTGGTCAAAATAGATCCGCTGTGGTACATCTTTGTGATACTGGTGACACTTCAAGGTTTCTTCATTTTTTTGGCATTTACAAAATTCAATAAACTAAAAGCCGTTTTTGTTGGAAAGTTCAATTGGAATTTAAAATTTTCGATAACTACCTTTACTATGGTTCAAGAAGATAATCACTTAAAATCTGTTAATGACAATTAATGGGAAAATAAATATTCAACTTAACTGAAACTGTAATGAATGAATTATAAATTGTAATTAAATATTTTCAATATTTTGCGTTTTTTGTTCATGATATTATATATTATTGAATTTTATAATTTTATAAAAGTAAAATGTATATCGTATGTTTAAATCCAATTTTGTTAACCATTTGTAAACTGTTTTTTAATAAAAATTCTATAGAACGATATTTTGAAATTTAAGAGTTGTTTTATGAATTAACCTATTTTAATGTGCTAGAACTCAGAAAATTTTAACAATGTAATAAAGAAATTATCCATTTCTTAATAAAGTGTTCTTAGATTGCCGCAAGCTTACAAACTGAGTAATATTTAACCATTGATGTATGCATTTAACATAACGATTAGCAATAACTATTTTGTTCGATTATATTGTATTATTTTGTAAAATGTAAGGGTAGTGACAAAATTGAAATCAAACCTTTTCATTAGTAGAAAATTGATTTTTGAGGTTTGCGAAGGTAATAAACTGCAGTGGTTCTTAGCCTTTTCATAAATTCATACTACTAAAATCAGAATTCAGAAATTTCAGTACCATCAACAAAAATACGTCCTGTAAACTAATAGAAAGGCAAGACGATACACATACCTCCAGTATACGAGTACCATTGATTGAGAACCGCTGCAATAGAGTATTGAGTCGAATACCGTACAGTATTAATTAAAGATTATTTATTATTTATATCATACATATATTTTTAAAATATTTATTAAAACGGAAAAATATATGCATAAAATTCTCGATTTTTTTTTATTAGGACATGACTATTATCATGTTTGGTGGGCTTTTCCAACACTCACTATGGAAATAGGTGGACCTTGGTGAGCCCTGGAAAAGTCTAACGTTTAGCTACTTACAATTGGAAAGTGGTGTAAAACAAGATATATATATATATACATTATATCATTATTATAAAAAAAACACATCTCTGATATTGCAGAAAAAGTCAGTTTCCATTTTTTCGATTAAATGAGATAAATTTTTCGCTCTCTTCATATTATGTCAAATATTCTAATTAATTGGTATCACACAAAAATCAATTTTAGTTTTTATTATTGTGTGAAGCCCGGTCCAACCAGTACTATGACCACAGGCGAACTAAATCGAAGATCTAACTATTAGATGACCGTCAACCTTCCTAGAAATGTTTTCTTTGTCAATCAGAGCAAGATTTAAAATTCTTCAATTATTATGTAGTTTTCTAATTTTTCTGTGAAATTTTTTTATTAATATTGTAATGGTTTTTTTATCATAGCTTCGGTGGCGAAAAATTTTGTGCCCCTTTCCACTCAGAAAGAGTACCAAGGGTGCAAAATGCCGAGAAATATTACATAAAATGCCAAAGTAATAATAAAGTATCTAACAGAACCTTATATGGATTAGTAAAAGCTCCTTACAACTATGTTAGTAACTACAACTATATTAATAAGTAATGAAAGCAATGTTAATATTTGTTAATATGTTAGTATATGTTAAAAAAGAAAAGATTTTCTTTTAACATATACTAACATATTGTAATGGTTAAATTAAATATACTGTAGTATTGTCAAATATCATATAACCATGAATATATGTAACTTGAAACAATGAAATCTAATTTATAATATCAATTAATTTTAATTATTCAATGGAGATTTATCAATATATTGTTTATTTTTTTAGAAGGCTTGTTAAATTTAATAATCAAATTTTAAGCTGTAAAACTGACGAATTCAACTGGGTAAACTTAACTTTAAACGACACTTTAGGTAGGGGGAGAGAAAAGAATGTTATAACTTGTCAAACAAAACCATAAACAGTATGTTGAGAGAAGAAACGATAAACAAACGGAGAAATGGATGATTATTGTGGTATGCGTTAAACGAATTTTTATTTTAAAATTTAATGATAAATACAGAAATTTGACTAATCCATTTGATCAATCCTGATTTTGTGTTTTTACAAAAAACACAAAATCAGGATTTCTCTATTTATTGTTCAGAATATTCAAAAAAAAAAAAAAAAAAAATGAAAAAAAAAAAAAAAAAAAAAAAAAAAAAAAAAAGGAATGTTTACATTGTCGTTGTTTGTCTAAAAATCCACATCCACAAGTGAAACATTAATCATATTAGAACAAATGCAAAACTGGAATATTATTCATCAGAAAAACAATGTCCACCTACCATTCCCAATGGAAGAAAGGAGGTACAACTTGACCAAATAAGGCCAAAAGTGAATTCGAACCTCTCTCTCCACTGATCTGATTGGGCGAACTAGGGGATAAAAATCAAGAGAGACAGTCGAACAAGCAGCACAACACTGAGCACTGAAACTGGGCACCAACTGAATACTGAATACTGAGCGCCGAACTGAACACTGAACAGAGCTCTTGTCACTCTCCTTCTCTTACGCTTACTTACTTCGATTCTGGGATCATCTTAAGAAAAGAAGAAAAACCAGATAAGTCTCCCTCAAGGTATATTTGTGGGTCAAGAATAGAATCCCTCCATTTTTATATAGGAATTTCTTGATTAATTTTGAATTCTTTAGTTTTACCAAGATAGCTTTTACCTTCTTTTTACTAGTATATATGTATATTTATCATTGTTCTTTCATCCATGTAAAGAAACTTTTTCCTTCTTTTATTTTTATGTTATTAGTATAATAAATTTTTATTATTGTTATATTCAAAAACGTGTGAGTTCATTCCAGTGCATTTTCCAATACTTCGAACCTGGAATGTCACTTATCCATAAGCCCACATTTAATCTCTTTTCTGCCAAAAACACCTAAAACCACGCGTAGGTGTGAACGCGATAAATTGTCACACCTGGTGTCAGAAACATCCTGACTTAACTGACCGCGATCCCACAATAGTATCAATGATAAACCATTCTCAACATTTATATTAATTATAAATATAATTCATAATAAATCGTTCTTATCTTATTATCCAATTATTTAAATTAGATTTGCTTACCGCCCTGGAGAATCCGGGTTCAAATCCAAAACCTACACTTCAATTTTCAGGAAGGGTCCGGTCTCGACAGTTATTCTTCAAGTTGACCCCATCATGGATATTGGCCTGCCCGTGATGAGCTGTAAAAGTGGACATTGCCCGATGACAGAATATCACATGTGTAATATGATGGCTTAACCGAAAACTAATTAACTAATTTAAATTAAAAAAACGATCCAATTTAATTATTGTTGATAGAAATTTCTTTATTATAATACATTTGTAAATTATGGAATTCAGTGTTTTCTATATGATAATAATTAAAAATGCTGTATTTAAAGCACAATTTAAAGTATTATATTCATTTGGAAGCAAAATATAGGCAAAGTTTGAAAATTATTTTATGTTAACAGGTTTTTAAAAATACAGTCGTTGCTTCAGCCGAAGAATGAAAATTAGTTCTTAATCTTTGGATAATAGATTAATGTTTTAACAACTTTATTCGACAATAAAAAAACATATACAAGTCAGGGGAAATGCAAAAATTATATAATTTTCTTACTACTTTTATTTATATGTAATAACAATAACATATACATATATAGCTTGCATTTTCATCTATTATATTTATTTTCTATTAAAGAATTTGTCCAATTTCATTGCTTTTTTCTCTTCTTCAGGATTTTTCGGAAGTGATTAATAGCATTGTCGTAGTAGAGATCCCCAAGCCTAGTGGCCTCAACCTGGTATGGGTGCCATTCTAAGACCGAAAAATTGCAAAATCTCTCTCTTACCTTCTTTAATAAATCTTTGAATTGTTTTAAATTGTTTCCGAGTTCATTTTAATGAACTCGGGAACTATTGTTTTTCCCAATTAAAATGAACTTATTTTATTGGGAAGCCCATTCTTACCCAAAAGTCCACGAACGCACAAGGCCTAAGCCTGTCATTCCGTTAGGTTAGTTAAGCTGCCATATCCTCATGGAATATTTTTATCTGGCGGCGCCACTTACAGAGCCGCCATCATCACAAGATGACCAACACCCATGATGGAGTCAACTGAAGGATGGGTTTCAACGGGCCAGGCCCAGATCCCTCCTGAAAAATTGGAGGAGTGGGATCCCCGGATCCTCCAGAATATTAAGCCACAGCTTTACCATGCAGCCATCAATCAGGCTGACCTGTCATTCCGTTAGTCCGCGGATCCCACAGTTTGTTCTGTGATGTGTTCGTTATTCGAACATGTGTTCGTTAACCGAACATAAAAATCTTTCGAAAAAGTGTTCGTTATCCGAACTATTCGTTAACCGATCACCCACTGTATAGGGTTTATACAATATTTAGCTGTCATATTTTATGATGCCATTATAAACCTATATTTTTGTTCAATTTTCATTCAAAATATCTGTTCAATTGTCCTTAGGAGGACTGAAGACTTCTCTCTCATAATGAAATGTATTTCATTTCATTATGACGTGGGATCTTACTATAAGAGGAAATGCATTTCAAAAAACGAAGCACTAAATGAAACAGCGTTAAACCAGATCATTTTAACACGTAAATAATGGGGATAGGTGAAAAAAACAGCGAATCAAAAAATATACGTACCATTTTTATTATTTTATTTTGTATCATGTATTATTATTATTGTATTACATTAATTATAGACATTTTTTATTGCTAATATCGATTTGAATTCATAAATCATTCATGAAAATCAAAAATATTCGAGTAAATAATTTATGTTTGTAATGAGGAAAGTTCTTCCTCATTTGACACTTTTTGTTAAAACTAAAATGGGATAATTATTATTTTTATTACTGTAAAATAACGTTGATGACCTATCATAAATATGAATTGTGACCACAACAAACTTTCGTAATTACTGCAATGCACTGCAAGATGGTATAAGAGTATCAAAGCAACAAATTAGCGCGATTTCGGATTTATATGAGTATAACGGTTTGAAAAACCCTATCAAAGTGAATCAATAAAAAAATATAGAATTCGAAAAAACCGCGTTATATCGAAACAGCGTTAAGCGAGGTCTTATTGTACTTAAATATATTTTTTATTGTCGAATAAAGTCGTTAAAACATTAATCTACTAGCAGTTCTTAAACTCTATTTTTCGGTTGAAGTAACGACTGTATTTTTAAAAACCTATTAACATAAAAGATTTTTTCAACTTTGCTAATTGATATCGTTCGTTCATCTTATCCTTAGTTCATCCACATCCAGGGCCGCATTTATACTTTTGGAGGCCCTAGGCGCAACATCATTATGAGGCCCTAAAAGAACGAGTCTATTTCAGTTAATCAAATTCATACGCTTTTTTTAAAGTTTATTGAAAATAAAAGTCCACATTTTTATAATAACTGATTTTAATAAAATAAAAATAACACAACATTAGCATAAATATATTTGTATTAAACAAATATAAAAATAAATCCGTTCAAATTTAAATTAAAAAAAATTAATAATAAAAATTTTTTCTGGCTTTGGTTTTAGCAAATATATCTATAATGTGATCATAATTAATGAATCCATTACTTCTGATTCCATGCATAATAACGACAGATCCTTGTTTTATTTTGATACAAATTGCTCCTTAAATAAGTTTTTGTTCGTTTCAACACTGAAAATGAACGTTCAGCACTTGTATTTGAAATAGGTGCAGTCAAAAATATTTTTAAAATTGTTTCTACGTTCGGAAAAGTAGACCTTAATCCATCATTTATAAATTTATACTTATTTTTAATTGAAATTTTTTCCTTTATCATTATCAAAAATTGTTTAACTTCTTTATAATTTTTTTCTGAATCAATATCAATCGCATAAGCAGCGCCCGCTCTAGCATTTATGATGCCTCGGACAAAAAGACAAATTGTCGCCCCTTAAAACATATATTTTTTAAATATATAAGGCGCTGTAGGATAAGGACATAGTTGGGGGAAGTGCATTATCCCTACTTGTAGTAATTTACAAGTTAATA